>JAZGTJ010006245.1:0-25406 GCA_036877575.1 Botia almorhae | reverse complement strand
GGACACAAATGTTTATAATGACGTGTATAACAATGTAAGCATGTGTGTCCTCATAAACCAAAAGGCTTGAACATACTAAACAGTGTTTTTATTTGACTTAAAATGTGTTTCCTATAAGGGTGGTAGGTTTAGGGGTGGGGTTAGGGGAAGTGGATAGAAAGTTTGATTAGCTCAATATAAAAATCATTACACTTATGGAGAGTCCCCAGAAAATGACCTATGCAAGTGTTTGTGTGTGCATGTGTATGTGTAGGTGTGTGCATGTGTTTGAGACTTACAATATGAACCCTATAGAGAATACTGATGCCCAAGGTCATAAATGGTTTGGAGAAGTCAATGACCTTTTCTCTCTCTGATGTGATGGTAAAAGCAGCTACTGCCAGATCAGCTTTCTGCTCCAAAAAGAATGGAGCGAGAATGAAAAAAACATTCAGAGGCAGAACACAAATGCACTTGGTAAGCCACACCTAGACACAATAATTTAATCGAACAGAATTAAAAGCAACTGTACAATGACCACAATAAATTCAAGGAGTAAAGAAGTGTATGACCATGTTACCCTGTTGATCAGCTCTCCTACCATCCCCGTCCATGAGCCGTTGGGTTCAGGTGCCCCATACAGAGCGTCATCCACTAATTTAATGCGGTAGGTGAACTTGAGGATATCAGACAGCTCTCTTAACATGTCCACACAAAAGCCTTCATACTGCTCGTTGCCCTCAAACTCCTGGTAATTCACCCTTCTCATCACATATGGATTCTCCTGCACATACACCATGCAGATTTGGTTGGTATCTGTGTCAACTGGGGGATGCACTGAAAAGATTGGTTCTGCCACTAGTCAATGTATTGGGTCAACTAGTCATGGATCACATGAGTTGTGTTTTTGATTAACTGTTATGTTTTTGATTATGCTTTTTGTTTTGGCTTTCCTGTAGCTTAGTGGTTAGAGCATGGTGTTAACAACGCCAAGGTCATGGGTTTGATCCCAAGGATTGCACATACTAAGTCGCTTTTGGATAAATGTAAATGATTATTTTTTAACAGTTGTGGTTGTTCAATGCATGGTGACAACTAAAGGAATAGTCCCCTGTCTACAAACTGCCTTCCATTGCAACTGCATGACATTAGTGCTGTATAACAACCAGTTAGCGTCATACAGACTGTATTTGAGTTATGCAAAAGTTAAAATAAAATGAACCCAGAGTGCATTGTGTTACAAAGGGCATTGTAACAGAACCACACTGCATTAGCTGTGGCCATCTGAGATGATGTGACAGCATACAAGTCAAAATTTCTTGCAAAGCACTCAAAAACTTGTTACATGTCACCTGCAGGCTGACAGGAACTACAAGCAACTGGGACGTGACCGTTTCAGCAATATTTATGACAATGTAAGTCGCAAGAATCTGAAAATATTTGCACATGCATTTCTCACCCGCGCCAGCTACGTGATTACTCTTTCTGCTCACACACCATCAATGGCTTGTTTAAATAACTTTTCTTTTCTTTATATGTTGAAGCCAAACTGACATTTCCTGGGAATTCAGACTTGACAGCTCAAGTTATAAATGATTATTATATGCTTAATGTTGCGATGCAAGCAAGATAAGGAAAGCTTTGTAACACTAACCTGTTTTGTACTTGCTCAATAACTGTTTTTTTTTACCAAAAATGTATGGATTGCAGCTTTAAATGTTGACACATCAAATACAACTCTGAATCGCTAGTTGACTGGTAAAAGTATGTAATCTTGCCAGCCCTAGTGTGAACAAACGTTGTCTTTTGGGGCAGGATGTATATAAAGGGCATTTGGACCTCACCAGTATGGTGGTGATGACGAGGCTCTTGTTAGCCAGAGTCTCTGAGACGTTGAGGTCCAGACTGGTGGAGTTCATTAGCAGAGTATTATTGGAGTACCAGATCCCAATCTAACAGAAACAAAGCAATCAATACAATAAGAAAGTAAAGCAATCAAAATAGCTGAACATGTGGACGGGAGAGTATGCTTGTTTGTGTGTGTGTCTGTGTGTGTGTGTTTAACCTCTTTGTGGCCTCCTCTGTGCTTCTCCAAGATATGGAGGGTGTAATTGGTCCTCTGGCCTTTGCTGTTGAACTCAACTCGACCTGTCAAGCCATCATACTCCACCTGATCAAACCATTAGAGCAAAAGACAACTAAAAACATGTCAGGTTACGTTACAGTCCTTTAAACACACACACAATAGATTATCATTCATGCAGAGAAAAATACAGGGCAGCTTTGAAGCGGTTAGTAATAAAACACACACACACACACTGACCATACGCAGATAGTTCATGAGGCTGGTTCCGTGTTGCCAGATCTGAGGGGAGGTGCAGCTGAGTGGTTTGACACCAATCTCCTGACTCCGGTTCAGTTCTTGCACTGCGCTCACCACCACATGGACAGCGTCAAACAGCAGGGCGGACGATAGCTGGAAACACAGATGAGGTGTGTAAAAAAACCCCACAGGCTGTATTGGTGGTCTCGTTTTGTGTGTTGTGTGTATGTGTGTGTTCTCACCGCAGGTCCTGGGTATGGGTTGATATCACAGCCTTCTCTCCAGGACAGGTTAAGGCTCCTGATAAACTCCAGGTAAAATGGGTGTGAGGTGTTAAACATGGAGAAGCCCAGAATATTTGACTGCTCATCCACTATATCATCCAGCCATAGTAATGGGAAGTCCTACAGACACATACAAACACACACACACACACAGACATAACCAAAGGAATGACATTATAGAGCAGCAAAAAGCTATAATTAAACATTACTATACATAATTAGGGCTTTTTGTAATAATTAGTACCTGTGTAGTATGAGTGGCTTGTGTGTAAACTGAATGACTGGTGAATGGTGTGTGCAAGGTTTTAATAGTGTGTGTGAGGTGTGAATGTGTGTAAGGTTAATAGAGGTTTTCAGTGGACTATTCCCTTAAGAAACATGCTATGTTAAACTGATTGCTAGAAGGTTCTGTAATACGTGTCGTGTGTGCTTTATGTAGGTTATACTAATGTGTGTTTGAGCTGTTATAGGGTGCTGGGCTGAAATGTAGAAAAGCATGAGCACGTTTTGCATAATAAAGATAAATTGTTAATATAGAAAATGAGGCTACAGGCATGAATATATCTGCAGGAAAATAGGCCAAGAGCTCCTCCTCCCTCTTACCATAGTGGTGAGAATGTATTTGTAAAATGCTGACGTCATTCCCAACTCTGACGCCTGAAAAGAAAGGCGAAAGGAAAGAGACAATGAGAATGTGTGTGTGTATGTGTGTGTGTGTGTGTATGAATGTGAATACGAGAGTGAAAATTGCATGATAAAGCAGAACATTTAGAGCTCATTGCTGAATAGTCCTTGAGCAGTATACTGATATTTATGGTGCCTATAAATTAAAACACAGGTATATTGAACAAAGCTGAATTACACTTGTATAATAACTCAAACTGAGGGAAAGAGAACAACAGGGAGAGGGAGGGTAACAGCAAATTAGGAGAGATGCTGAGAAAGAACAGAATTTAAACAAATTCTGTTCTTTCAAACCGGTAAATCCAAACCAACATCATTCAGAAAATGCAACCATGTGTGTTTAGTACCTTTTTTAGTATGAGGTACGATATAGATGCGTTAGCATCGATAATTATTGTAGCTATTTTGTCATCACGAATCTCCTTTAGTAAAGGCGTGGGGTCAAGGTTGTCGTCCATCATCCTGATTGACAGCGTCTCACGAGAGATCAGAAAACGCCTTATCAGCTCCTCCAGTCTCAGCAGACCTGTGAGCAGCATAAAGGTACATAAGGTACATTTAGGGTTTGTGGGGAAAAAAGAGCTTTGTGAACCGGAGATGTTTTGTGAATGTGCAAGGATGTTGGTAAACAATGTGTCCATTTGCAATGGTGCTTTGAAATAGAGTCTTTGGCGACGCAATGGCCAGTGAAAATGTAAATAAGTAGCTGTGCTCTCAGGGGAGCATGCATGCACAAAACGAGCCAGTAAAGTCAGTGCCAGTCTTTAATTAGCTTGAGGGAGAAGAGAAATCAATGCTCTCCACACACTCTCATTCTCTCTCTCACACTGCCTCATTTTGTGCTCTCCTTCGACCACTGATTTGCCTTTTTAGTCTTAGTTTTACCAGTTATTCTTTTCACTTCATTCATCTTAGCTGAATAAATTTGCCTCTCTCTCAGTATTTCACTTCCTTATTCCCTTTTAAGGGATTATTCGCGGAAAATGAAAAAAAAATATATTATTTACTGACCCTCCCGCTAATATATTTTTTATTGTTGAGCTGTTCCTTACCAAAAACATTTTTTTTTTACATTTTTTGAAACGTTTTGAATTTTTTGTTGCTGTTTCACAGAAACATTTACAGCATGCAGGTGAGTGAGGATGAGTAAACAATGAGAGAATGTTCATGTTTGGTGAACTGTTGCTTTTAAACAGTGACTAAGGTCAAATTCAGTTAAAACATCGGCTTTGGAAAAACTCTGCTTTGAATGCGTTTAAGCCGTTGTTCTTTTCATGCTTGTCTAGTTTGACTGACACAGGGTCATCGGTGGAGAGGAAAACCACATGAAGTGTGCAGCACCAGACGACAGTTTGCTAAATGAATGCCAACGAGATTCAGATTCAGATACACTCTGAAACATGAATGCACAATCGCTTTCTATCAGTTTAACGAGAAGCTTCAGCGCAGCCCTCCACTCTCCATCTCTCGCCACCATTTTAAATGAGCTTGATGAGTGGCAAGTTGCACCTACTCTGCTGCCATAGCAACCATAGTACAGCCAACTGGGTCAGAGCTGAGCGGTATGTAGCGATGCCCTCCCTAACACACATAAAAGTCCAGGCGTGCAAACACACCAAGCTCTGCATGCGTGCCGGTGTCTCACCAACACACGCAGTAGGGGGGAGATTTATTCTCAGATTACGTGAACATTATGCTGCGTAATTGCCCAGCAGTATGTTATTGGCACAGATACCTATTACACTACAGTGTATAGAGCAAAGTAATTGTTAGTGCTTGCAGTAATGAAGCACTGCGGTATCATTTGTACTCTTGCACTTGATGTAATGCCACCTAGCTCAGTCCTGAATACATATTCCAACAATCTGACAGTGGTTCAGCATTAATATCACACTTGAGTGTTTGTTGAGATATGATGTTTAAAAGGGGACTTGGAGATCAGGTGGCATTTGGAAACAATTTTGAAGCTGTTGTCTGTTTAGAGTTGAAAACCAGACATATCTTTCTCTGAAGAATCACAGATTAACTAAAGCAATCATTTGCTGAAGGCACAACAGTGCTTTAACCGTGGGACAGAGGGGTTCTTAAGCACAATAAAATGGCTGCAACTGTAAAATGATAAAGCACAACAACTTCCAGCAGACGGTTACATATATTATCAGAACCAACCTTCTTCAAGTGATGTAGTGCATTGTTGGAATCTGGTTACCAAGCAATGGAAAACTTGGTGCTTTAATACAGAATGTGCAGTAATGTTCATTTTACAATGACTCATCCAATCAGAATTTAGTGTCTAATCTGTCCTTTTTATAATTGTTGATCCCCTTGTGGAATAATTTTACATATTCAAGCTTAAGGGAGATCCAGAAGAACTGATGGGTAGGACAGAAATTGGACTCACATTCGGCTTTAGCACAGACCAGACTAGCCGATGGGTAGCTGAAGGAGCGTAGGATGGCTCCAATAGCAAGGCTCAGATCCTCGTTGCTAGGATACAGAGTCACAGATGCAAAGCGCAGGTAAGGAAGCCGTGGAGTTTCATCTGGACCAATTTTTACATGTGGGACCTGGGAGAGACAAAGGAGTATGATGTATCATTGTTGACGCATTAACACAATGGCTAACATTAATAAGTTATATGCAAATTAGGCTCACCTCCTTTTCCCCACAAATGTGACTAACTATGGAACCGGAGGCGGGACTTGAGGCAGGGCCAATCACGGAGACCACACCCTTTGGCAGAATCTGGCACACTATGGAGAAAATGGAAGTGCATTTAAGTTCTCTTTATCAGATTCACTCTACACTGTATTGCTTGTCTTTAAAGTATCTTTTCAGTTCAGTGTACAGAGATGTGGTCGTATGCATGTTTTATTTAAAATATGACTCACTTGTATCTGTAGTCTCATACTGAGAGTCTTTCTGGAGTTCAAAGATGTCGACCTCCACGCGAGCACGAGCTGGGCCCTCCATCACACTGTTAATGTTCTCACGTGCTAATGCTAAAGCTAAACGTTCTCCACGCCCACAGACAGAGCTGTCATCCAGGATTGCCGCTAACAGAGGACAGAATGCAACAGAAAGACAGACAGACAAATGACAAATAATATATATATATACATTTATGCATTTGGCAGAAGCTTTTATCCAAAGCAACTTACAGTACATTCAAGTTATACATTTTATCAGTATGTGTGCTCCCTGGGAATCGAACCCATAACCTTTGCTTTGCAGTGTGTGTATATATATATATATATAATGTTAAGACAAAGAAGAAAGTACTATACATATTTTTACGTATCCAATAAAATTACTTAAATATCTATCCACCATGTTTAATATTAGGTGGTAGTGTGCCACTTACCCATCCGTACAGATGACAGAACAGGGGTCTGGCTTAGGGAGGAGGGCAGCAGGGTAACCATGGTAACTAACAGGAAGCGGAAGTAAATCGACAGCAGGAGCGCTGGCAGTTCCGGCATCTTCTACCGCTCCTCATGGAGATGCCTTCTGCTGCCTATAGCACCCCCTAGAGTAACAAAGGAATTCATCATTTACGCACATAAACTCTTACTGATATACCCCCTCATCCCTTGGAGACATATGATTATACTATCACCCTGTGACAGTTTAATGTGTACCTCAACACTATTTTAGTGTTGTTGACATGAAGATACAGCTTTCATATACACACACAGGTTGGTGTGATAATGGAGTGAATAGTGGTGTGCAAAGCATCATCATGAATCAGATAGTGTTGACAGTTTGCTGACACGGGTCATGACCGCATCACACTCGTCCCTAAAAGCAGCACGGGGAAATCACGGTAACATACAAACACCTGATGTCTGTGATGCCTACACACTCTCTCACACACAGTGTAATGTAATCTAACTCTAACCTTTAAACAGCTTACACGATTTATTTGACCTCAGGGAGAAAAGGATAGATATATTTCTCCTGTTTCTTTCCCCCCCACCCCCAGTCACTTAGAATGTGTCAGCAGGGTAAAGAAATGTTTAGAAAGAAAAACAGAAATGTGTTTGTGTGTATATAGCAGGGCTCTTCAGCATACGACAGCATTAAAAATGCTGTTATGTTCCATCTATAATTAAAAACAATACACGGCCATTTTAAAATACTAATGAATACAAAAAAATCATACCCATTCCATATGAGCATGTGTGAAAAAGAAACCTTTCCAGTCTGCAAGTAAACTTCGTAATTATTGAAGGAAGAGAAAAGATTGAAAAGAAATGAAAAAAATAAGGGAAAGATGGAAATTGGAAGAGAAATAAATAAGGACAATGAGAGAGAGAGACACAGAGAGGCAGAATATACTTGAAGAGGAGCCCTCAGGGAAAGGGAGGGGTAGATAGCAGACACAGCTTCATTTGTTACTTTTTCATCTTTGTAAGTACAAAGTGAATCTGACAGTTTTAATAATAGCATACTGATTCATTCTCCTTAATTGATTTGGATTGTGAAATGAGACTGTTGGATGCAAGCATTGCCAGTACCGGCTGATACAGACACATTGAGATTAAGACAGCAGGCTTCTCCAAAATGGAGAAGCAGCACCAGGCAAGCCTTTCCCTGTCTTATCTTTCCCTATTCCATACTGAGCCTGGATCCAGCATGGAAAGGTTCCAGAACGGAGGCATGAAAAGGCTCCCGTCATGTGTCCCTCCTGGCACTCCACAAGTCGAAACCACAAGAGCTTAATAAAACCATCAAAAGCCCTCTCCATCGGAGGTCTAACCTCAAAAGGCTAAAAACACATGTGCACACACATCGAGGTGCCAAGCTTTCTTCAATCACGCGAACCAGTCAGAGACACCACATCACTTGCTAATTCTCTCCAGCTCTTCTTCTGTCAGTTGGTTCAGTCTGCTTTCACACTCCTTTGACAATCTTTTGGTGCTGCTATCCTTTGAGCCTCTTACTTGGTCCTTAACCCACTCTGAATCGAGCACACATGCATACGCGCACTCTCACAAAGAGAAAATCCACCAGCTTGTCAGTCTATCCTTCCTTTTCTTGCCTACTTTTGATCCTACATGTCACTTTGCATTTCCAAAGACCTCTCTCTTACACACACACACACACATTTCCAAGCTTTTGAAAAGGGTCATTTTAATGAGACAGATCTGTTCTTGGACACTGACGAGGGTTGCCCTGAGGTACAATGCAAACATTTGTGTCTAATCCAGATTTGCCACACACATACAGTGCCTTGCAAAAGTATTCATAACCCTTGAACTTTTCCACATTTTGTCACATTACAACCACAAACTTAAATGTTTTTTATTTATGTAATAGACCAACACAAAGTGGCACATAATTGTGAAGTGGAAGGAACATGGTTTTCAAATTAAAATCTGAAAAGTGTGATGTGCATTTGTTTTCAGCCCCTCTGCGTCAATATTTTGTATAGCCACCTTTCGCTGCAATTACAGCTGCAAGTCTTTTGGGGTATGTCTCTACCAGCTTTGCACATCTAGAGACTGACATTTTTGCCCATTCTTCTTTGCTAAATAGCTCAAGCTCAGCCAGATTGGATGGGGAGCGTCTGTGAACAGCAATTTTCAAGTTTTGACACAGATGCTCAATGGGATTTAGGCGTGGACTTTGACTGGGCCATTCTAGCATAAATATTCTTTGATCCAAACCATTCCATTGTAGCTCTGGCTGTATGTTTAGGGTCATTTTCTTGCTGAAAGGTGAATCTCCTTCTCAGTCTCAAGTCTTTTGCAGCCTCCAACAGGTTTTCTTCCAGGATTGCCGTGTATTTAGCTCCATCCATCTTCCTATCAACTCTGACCAGCTTCCCTGTCCCTGCTGAAGAAAAGCATCCCAACAGCATGATGCTGATCACAGTGGGGATGGTGTGTTCAGGGTGATGAGCAGCGTTACTTTTCCGCCACATATAGCGCTTTGCATTTAGGCCAAAAAGCACCTTCTTCCACGTATGCTGTTTCCCCTACATGGCTTGTGGCAAACTGCAAACGGGACTTCTTATGTCTTTCTTTCAACAATGGCTTTCTTCTTGTCACTCTTCCATAAAGGCCAGATTTGTGCAGTACACAACTTATAGTTGTCCTGTGGACAGACTCTCCCACCTGAGCTGTGGATTTCTGCAGCTCCTCCAGAGTGACCATGGGCCTCTTGGCTGCTTCTCTGACCAGTGCTCTCCTTGCTCGGTCTGTCAGTTTAGGTGGATGGCCATGTCTTGGTAGGTTTGCATCACATAAAATCTCAATAAAATACATTTAAGTTTGTGGTTGTAAGGTGACAAAATGTGAAAAAGTTCAAGGGGTATGAATACTTTTGCAAGGCACTGTACATGAATGATGTGCAGACAACCGGACGGACGAGTAATCAGGCCTTTGATCGTTATTCGGAAGATGCTGAGTTACCTCACAGCAAAAAGCAATTCACTTTCAGCCCACTCACACCAACACCATGCAATTAAGACTCCAGAGAAGCCGTCATCCAGCAGTTGCGATTGAGCCAATAACAGACACACATTGTCTTGGCAGGTTTCTATAGACAGGCTTTAAATGCAGGTGTGGTCAGTCGCTGCTGAATATTTGATTTTGCGTTAACACTTTTGGGTTGGTGAACAGAAATGTGATAAGATATGAAGATGAAAAGCTTATGACAGTGTGAAAGCTTGTTCTTTATGTCAGATGAATGATTTAACCCACCCTGCTGTGCCAACAGATTTAAATGAAAGCATTTCAGCTTTACAGCTTTTCAGCATTCCCTTTGGCAAAGTAAACAAACATGATGATTCCTCATGCATGACGTCTGTGGATGCTCTCTAGGGCCATGACACTTTGAAACTCACGAATTTACATTGGCATGCAAGGTGCATACCGAGGTAAACATGTAAAGTATGGCATCACAGTAAAGAAGACAGATGCGGACAAAACCACTTCCAAGACTGCTGATTTACAGAATGCAAAAATATTGTTAGCAAATCTGCTAATGAATATGCACACTTTATTACAAAATAATACATACTTTGGCATTTAAACAGCAGAGTACATATTCAGTATGCAGAACAGTCATGCATGCACCCCCCTCAGGATTTTGAGCCAAAAAAAGTTTAAATGCAACTTCCAAAGACACTTGATTAATATCTTTGAAAATGAAGTTGGACAATTGGACAATCTTGTGCCTTTCTGTGCCAGAAATCACCCATTCACATGGTCAGTCTGAAAATTTGGCCTGTTCAATCTTCTGTTGTTTTATCTTCCCATCCTGATTCCCCATTCCAAACTTTATCTTGTGAAACAGAAGGTCAAAGCTTCTCATTTCCATTAAATGTTGCTACGTGCATAAGATATATTATATGTCAGGATACAACGGTACCACTATAAACTTGACTATCTAATTGTACACATATAACAAACTAACAAGCAGTTTAAATAAGCCTTTTGCTTAGATATGTCTCATCTAGGGCACCAAGTGATCCAGAACTGTGACTGGTGCCACCTTAAAGTATGGTCCCCAGTATGTGTACATCAGGGCAGTAGCTGCCTCAGTGTGTTTCAGTGGATTACACTAAACCTTTACAAACACAATAATCACTTTATGAACTTTTTATTAGACATTAGGCTAACAGAAAAGGCCATATACTGCTTGTTCAATATAAAGACGCTGTTCAAGCAATGGTTTCTGTGATACTTTGTGACATTCGTTCTTTCCATCCTGCTTTCTCTATCATACACACGCTCACACACATATTGACACCAACATTAAATGAGTCAGATGACATTTGCTCTATCCATCCCTTTCTCTCATTGCCAGATTATGCTGCCGTGGCAACAGGGTGAGATGGGAATGGAGAGAAAGAGAGAGAATGCGTCTGATATTGATGCAAGTTAATGTTGGTTTTTCATCTTCTACCTTTGAAGTTCATCAGTATGGAAATGGAACACAGTGAATTTTGATCTTTTCACTTGGCCTGAAACTGAATATGATTACAGGCTTCTTTGGGATTATTGTTATAGTCCTATTGATATGATGCTGCTGTTGTCCTAGATTCAATTGCCTATTAGTCTAGTGAAAGTTCCCAAACCAGTATGCGTGGTAAACCACCAGTATATGTGTTAAAAATACTCTCATTGTCAAAATACTCTCATCAGTACTCTCACTAAATCTAGTACAAAGAAACATGTGAGCACAGGCACACATTCTATAGCGTGCGTGGTGTACTATAACCCCTCTAAAACTTTTGACCTCTGAGAACACAAATCTCTCTTTACTATGCTCAAAGACACTAAACCCCCAGGGTTCCTATCTCAATTAGTCAACACCAAGCTCATCACACACATTTAAAGCAACTTCTTTGTTTAAGAATCTCATTAGGCTGGAATAGACCAGCAGTGTTATTGCTAACTTCCACTGAGTATTCCTGGAGGCTCCTGAGGAAAACGCATGGGACACCTGTTAGCAAGCTCAACAGAATCTCATTAAATCAGCCAAAGCCTGATGAAATCTAGTTATCAAGCTCACTGAGGTCTAATTAAGCTCAGCTAAACCTGTGGAATCCCAGGTAGAGTTCGAGATAGCTTATTAGGCTAGGATCAGGTTCCATGGATCTGGCTCTGGAGATTTTACAGCTAAAATGTTTATCAGGCCACCAGCGATGTGTCATTATGGTAATGAGCCATATGCTAAGAGGAAAAACCAAATAAGTGAAAAGGCTTGGTATTTATGGAAGCACAAACATTTAATGCGAGATTAGCATGGCCTCGTTTCATAGCTCAGTGAGTCGGGACTAAGGGTTTGAACACATCCATAATGCATACTGTACATCTGTATGTGTATGTGTACTTATGTGTTTCTTTTTTTTAAAAAACTTTCCAGCGTTCATAAGAGATCAGAGGATGATCACAGATCAATTAACTATTCATTAACTATTAACATACAAATTTCATGTTCATTTTCCCAAAGTCTGACCACTTTCTCCTTAAAGAATAAATATCATACTTTTTTATTTTAAAGCTGAGGGTATTTTTTTGTTGATCACATTTTTGTGTCATATTTTGCTTTTTATGAACATTTTACACAATCGGACTGAGAATGATCTGAGAAATAATCCCCCTTAGAGTAAACCAGCATGGGTAACAGTGCTGAGTGCTGTGCGATACACAGGTTTACTAGCTGTTTAAAATGGCCAATGCATCAATAACTGGTCTGTTTTATATTGTGACAGATTCACATTCATCTGAAATCATTAAGATCAAGCTAAAATGATCAGGGATCCTGTAAAAGATTAACTTCAGCTTCTCATTTCTAATGCTGGGATCATTCTGAGGGATTTGCAGAGCAGCAGGTGTCTACTTCCTCTTTATTATATTACCACCACTGGCTGAGCCAAGTGTCCAATCACCCAACAGGTAAATATGGACGGTTTTATGCTCATCTGTGTTCAGAACAAGTCATACTTAAATCTGCAATTTATTTACACTACATTTACATTTATGCATTTGCAGACGCTTTTATCCAAAGCCACTTACAGTACATTCAGGTTATACAATTAGTGTTCCCTGGGAATCGAACCCACAACCCTTGCGCTGCTAACATAATGCTCTACCAATTGAGCTGCAGGAACCAACTCTTGTGTTGTAAAACTTTTTGGGTTAAAAACAAACAAAAGTTCAGTTATCATTAGCATATCAGTTATATTAGCAAATACAGCTTCCTCTTACCCTACCCTGGATCGCGAGAGAAAGGTTAAAATAATTACATTTTGGGCTGACAGGTCCAGTTTCCCGGGAAATATCAATGAAAATGAAATTTCACTCATGTTTTGTTTACATACATGAGGAATGTAAAGTAACCTGCAATGTTATGTTTTAAACTGAAATGGCAATAGAGAGTCAAAAGTTACAGATTGCAGCTTTAATAATTGTTTTGGATCAGTGGGAAAATTTTGAGTTCTAAAAGTTCATACTCAAAACTGCGTTATTTCAAGCTCTTTTATCTCAAAAGATCAAGGTAAATTTCATTCCCCATGATATGACCCCTATTAAAAAATCCTGAATACAAAGCTCAGCAGACAGGAAAAGATTCAGGTCCCTTTTAATCAAAGCCCCCCCCCCCCAACACACACACATTGGCATACCGGTGATTTATCTCGCTCAGCTCTCCACCCATTCATTGCATTTAATCACATGGCCTTACAGCCAAGTATACAATCAATACTCGTCACCTGACATGGCATACGCACACAATGCGGTGACAGGGGATTACGTACAGCCGCAGAAGATGAGAGCTCACAAAGCTTTAGGAGAGACAGGAAAGTGAAGCAGAAGAACAAAATGGGTGCTGTGCCACCAGTTATCCAAGTAATTAAGTGACGGGCAGGAACAGGAAAGTGTAAATCACGTCCGAGAAGGAGAATGCGAATGAAAGAGGATAGAGATAAACGTGTGATAGAAAAGAGTGAAGAGGGAGCTAGTTCAGAGAGATAGAGAGAACAGGAGGGTGGAAGTGTGGGTGGAAATGGAGGAGTCTATATATAACTGCAGGGTTATAGAATAAGAGTAAAAGATCACACTGTTGTGTTTGATTACTTAACTCAAACAGCTATAGTAACCAACCAACTGGCACATGAAAAGCATATTTAACTGCAAACACGCACGCAAGTAACATTCACTGACGTGTTAACCGACGCAAGAGGGTTCTTCCGCAACTTGTGCCAACTTTATTAAAGGAACAAAGGCAGCGCCGTGTGAGCATATCTTTGTTTGCCACGCGTCCAAACGGGCACCAAAAATAACATAGAGCTCATAGAGCAGAAAAATCGATCAGCCTTTACTATCCAAAAGCACAAAGAACTTCCCTCCCCCACCAGACGGATACACTCACTCTCACCGGGGAATATTTATATAAGTATATGTGGCAGGTTCAGCTTACAGGAAACATACACTAGATGTGTTACGCTGTTTGATTGTGTGTTTACTCATCCTGTGTAAATCAGCTGGAAGCGAATAAAAGCAGGGTACTGATTCTCTGTGGGAACAGCAGGGAAGGGTCACAGAGAGGAACTGATGCTTCTTTGTTTGTTAGTCTCTGGTGCGAAACCATAAACAATAAACAACCTGTGTGAGAGTGAACTCCACGCTTTAGCCCCCAGCTGCCATCCCTAAGCAGCCTGCAGGGCCAGGTAGCCAACACTAAGAATAAAACATCATCAAAATTCAGCCGGAGAACGTTTCCAAGAAACGATCCAAGGCATTGCACTGAAATGAGACATGGTTGGTTCTGTTTTTATGTTGTACTTTACCTCGCTGAAATAATCCTGTGAGAACTCAAACCCACAGATTCTGGAATATCAATATGATGGTAAAACTATATTCCTACATAACAAATACAGTGTATAAAGCAGGGCTGTTGCTAAAACTCTCAGATCCCTGGACAATGTTCCCACCCTGGTGCACAGTTGCACATATTAGCTACGCTTTACTAAAGCTTTGCATGTCTACTTGATAGCACACTCAGGAAATGTAAGCGCTAATTGTGTTTGCTGAGGAGTTTGTCGTTTGGACACAGAAAATAGCAGGTAATTGCAGGCATGCATCCATACGCGTGCAAAATAAAGGTCAATGCAAATCCATTAACAGCACATGCAACAGTAGAAGCAATCACTGCATGAACAAAATAACAATATGACTATAAAGGCAGGTACTTATTTGATTCGGATGTGCACAATGCACTCATTGCAGTCATTGAGAATTCAAAATACATACAGTAGCCCATCTAATGCTTTTGAAATGCTGACATGTAGTGCTATTAAATTAAATTACTGTGAGCAATTTCATCATAATATTTAAAACACTAAAACATAATTGGACTACATTATTATCATATTCAAACAATAAACACAACAAAAACTTTTAACTCTAAGAAATTTAAAACTTAAATTTAAAACATTAAAACTAGTTTAATGTCTGGACTGGACCAATTTTAGCATCATTGTTGAAATGCAGTAAACATATTTATGGCTTGGAAATCAGAAATCTTTAGGCGTTATCATCCATTGCACTGCAGTAATTTTAAACCATATCCAAAACTCAGTATTAAAATAATTAAAAATGGTGGGCTCTCATTAATTAGCAGATGATTTAATAAACTTATATAAATGTATTAAATGTATATAACACAAATGCATATTTATGTAATACTGTACACTTATATTTATTTTACATGTCTACATCTTCACATAATACAGTAGAGAATATAATTATTAGGGACTGCTTTTATCTACCCTCTAGTGAGTACATTTAACTGTTAACTGTTAACTCAATTTAAAGTGTCAGATAGTCAAATAAATGATGGCAACAGTCAAATGTCATCAAAGCTATATATACATCACAGTATCTGCTATGGTGAGCACCATGATTTTAAAACTAGAGTCCAGGCCACTATGTCAAAGAGTAGAAATGTCATTATACACTGAGGTAATAGTGTTCTTAATAATTCTTAACAGCCAATGATTAACAGCTACACTCTCTCCAGCAGCACAACGGCTTCCTGTTCCCGGTCTATCTCAGTTACATAAAAAAAAAAGCCCACCTCTGAATTACACCATTTATCTCAGTCCAAATGAGCTCACTCATGATGATACAATGTCACATGACCAGGTGTAATAAAGCAAGCAGGTGAAGCGGCCATTTTAATCTCTGGGAAAGAGGGCTAGAGGATGCAATTAAGTGCCAGATTAGGCCTATTATGAGGGGTTGTGATGGTGGTCTTTAGAAATGGAGGTTGAGGAGATGGGCATGTAAGCCAGTGTTTATTATAAAACTGAGATATTTAGGGAGTTAAGATTAGTACTCTATTTTTGATAGAAGATTTGAAATTGTACCCAAAAACCTTTTTACCCTAAATGTACCCTAAAATGCATGTGGGTGACAAATGGTGTCCAATTTTCTGTCTACATTGTCACGCAATATCGCCTTTCCAACTGGTATAGTTGAATATGAGAATACCATGCATATAATTTTTACATTTTACAAGGGAATTCATTTAAAAAGAGTAAAAACACAAAAAAAAAATACTTAATACTTAAATACTCAAAAATTTACTTTTTGTATTCCACAGAGGAGAAAGTCATGCAGAAAGACATGAAGGTGAGAAAACAATGACAGAAATTTTGTTTTAGGTAAACTGTACCTTTAAGAGATTAAAGTCATCTGTGTGTTTAATGGTTAATTCACTTGCACTGTGATTGTTTATGAGCTCACTGGACTGTCACAGCTGGTGGCTATACTGTGGGCATTGATGTCCAGTGACTAGACAGGATACGGATGGATTGCTCTTCTTTCAGATCAACTGCCAACAAAACTGTTTTCTTACAACGTTGACCAAGTTACCATCCTATTCCTGTCATTTAAAGGTTTAAAGCACTCAGTGTACACTTCATAATGACATTGTGATGGGGCAGACAGAGAAAGCAAAGGGGAAATTGAGATAATGAGAGCCAAAGGCTTGTTTAGAACGAAGGCTTTCAGTTGAAGTTTGAGGCACAAGGCTGCAAGAATACTAACGCTTGATCAGATCCAAATATGGCAGAAAAAACCGTCCTACTTTTCACTAATGGATGAAAGAGAAAGAGGGAAAGATGTCCTGACTCATGCCATATATGGTAAAGTACTCACTGCATTGATGTCCAGCAGAATGTTTCCCTTAGACTAACGCCTCTCTCAACACCACATGGCTAAAAGCTCTCTAAATCAAACCTACGTACACAACATACTGAGCTTCTATTACTCGAGTGTGTTTGTCTTTAAGTGTGTGTGTGTGCATGTCTATGTATGTATACATGTGTATAGGTATACATATATATATATATTCCTGTTTCATCTGTGCATCACTGACACAACACATTACTGGCTCACAGCTTGAGTTTTTGTTGTTTTCAGGATTATTAATCATGACAAATACAAAGTCTGCGTTACTGTGCCCCTTAGAAGTTGTCAAAAGCAAGAGTGTGCTCCTTCACTCTGATCCATTTTTATCACGCGCTTTGAAATTTGTGTAATTTACAGCATTAACTGAAAAAATGTGAAATATGACAAAGAAAGAAGCAAATGTGGAAGAAAAAAGAGAAATGGATTTCCGAGGACCCTAGAAGTTATTACATGGAACAAGGTGCTTCAGCTTCTTCATGTGGAAAGAAAGCCGGGATGGAGAGAGACAGACAGAAAATCCAGAGATATCAGAGTGAAGGGGCTCAAAACTACAAGAGCAGAAATAAAACAAGTGGGTGTGATCGAGCCTGAGGTGGAGAAATGAGAGAGATCGAGAGAGAGAGAGAGAAAGCACATGAAAGTATACAGACACACCTCTGTTTAAGTAATGTATGCTGACAGAGGCAGGGGAGTGAGAGAGCCACATGAAAGGGTAGAGTCACCTTTGTTTGAGTAAGGTATGCTTACACTCCATCAAAGCACCTGACAGAAGTGACAGTGGGGTGTACAGGAACTGAATGAAGTACAGTGTGTGTGTGTGTGTTTGTAAAAAGTTACAACAAGTTTTCACCTCTATCTTTTCTGTATTACTATGCATACACTTTTACTCTGTTCAGAATTTGTTGTATAGTTGTACTTATAGTTACTGGATAATGTCCAACAGCATCCTGTATTAAACAGAAAATGATGCAGGTATCTGGCAGCTACAGCAATGTAAAATTTTTATAATATGTCTGTTTGTGTAAAATACAAATACTGTAGAGCAATGTCATCATTTTACAAATTTCAGTACCTGATGCAGAAGACAGCATGCTGCTACACAATACGGCAGTTCATGCATTAAAGTTCACGCGTTGCCATGTGAGATTCATTAAATCTGTAATTGCCAAATTTGCCAAAGTAAAATCATTTGCACCCCTGTAGGGCATTTAATGATCATAGAAGATCATTTTTGTTAACGCATTAATGAGAATCATGTGACTCTTCTCATTTCATGCATTTTGATGGAGTTTGAAAAATAGACACAGATACAATGTTGTAGAAATCTACCTCTAACCGCTGTCTTAAATATGCACATACTTTTCACTACAGGTCATCTGAATTCATTGCAAAATCCAACATATTATCGTTTCTACTTTTAATAAAGAACCAAAAACATTAACGTTAACTACAAATTTGCAAATTATTGACAGCCCTAGCTTTTCTTCATCAGTCATTCGAGGCTGTTTATTTGTCGCTTGAGGTATCAATTTAGTATGATTACAGAGGTACCAGCAGCTGATACTGTACCTCGGATTGGAGCCAAAATGTTCCTATCTATCCTAGTGTAGCATCCAATCCTAGTGTATGTGTGTGTGTGTGTGTGTGTGCCAGAGGATTTGCTTAGCACTGTGTAACTAAATGTTCCAGCAGTGTAGGTTTTTGAATATGCATAATCTGTGTGTCCTCAGAGATAGCTCTGAGTTGTCTATGATTTTTAATACTCTCATTCATAAACTGCTCATATATTTCCAATGTAGCTCTCTGCTTTGGCTGAGTCAAGCAGAAGTGTGAAAGACAGCCTCAAAGGGTTTTAAGCTAACGTTGTGTGAGCTGAAGGTTAGCGTGTCGTCGGGCTGAGAGCTTGTGCGCTGAGAAAGACATAATCACATAACTTTAAATAATCCTCATTCTGAAACATCTCACAACGCCTGTTAACATGCTGCTTTAATTTATCAGATACTTTGTTGTAATGGGCTGTGACATCTGTGAAGATGACAGACGTTCTGAAATACAGAAATCAGGGTCGTGTTTTTAAAATCATGATTAGATAAAGCGAATCAGTTCGGTTTGGGTGGATGAGAGACATCAGGGCTGTGTGAATGAGTGTGAGAGAGATAGTGTGTTTAAGTAATAGAACATTCGTGTGAATATGGACATGGACATATGAAGTGTTTTTTAAAATATTGTTCATTTGAAAGTATGTCTATGACAGAATGTGTGTGTTTGAAGCCATTCTATGTTAGATCTAATTGTGAATGTGTGAGTGGGCATAGTCTCTAGTATAGCTGTCTTCAGTGGGCTAATTATTAGCAACTTAAATATTTAATGTCCACCAGTCTTTAATTAGTTATAATAACATGTGCAATCAATGCAAAATAACAGTGATGACTGAGAATTAAGCTGGCACCTGCCATGCAACGTGCCACCCGGAGAGACCCTTCACCACAGCGCAGAGAGAGAGAGCGACTTTCAGCCACAGCACAAGGAGAGAGAGACAGAGACTCAATTACAGCAAAGAGAGATAGAAACCCTCAACAACAGCACAGAGAGTACGACTCTTAACCACAGCACAAGGAGAGATAGAAACCTTTAACCACAGCACAGAAAGAGAGAGAGACAGACTTAACCACAGCACAGACAGCCTAAAAACCCTCAACCACAGCACAGAGAGACTCAACTACAGCTGAGAGAGACAGAAACCCTTAACCACACTACAGAGAGAAAGAGACCCTCAACTGTAGCATAGAAAGAGAGAGAGAGAGAAAGAAAGAGAGAAAGACTCAACCACTGCCCAGAGAGACAGAAACCCTCAACCACAGCACAGAGAGACTCAACTACAGCTGAAAGAGACAGAAACCCTTAACCACAGCACACAGAAAGAGAGAGAGAAAGAGAGACTCAACCACTGCCCAGAGAGACAGAAACCCTTAACCACAGCACAGAGAGACAGAAACCCATAACCACAGTTCAGAGAGAGAGACCCTCAACCGCAGCACAGAGAGAGAGCAAGACTCTTAACCACAGCACAGTGAGAGAGACCCTTAACCAGAATAGAGAAAAAAGAGAGAGAAACAGACAGACAGACAGAAAGTGAAACAGAGAGCAAAGAAAACAGCTCTTCTCTCTCAGCTGGTACAGAGCATCAGTCCAGATGTTTCACAATGATTCACTGGACCGAAACATTACTGTCAAATTATAAGATACACATTGCCACCTAACCACATTAAAACAAAAATAAAACAATACCAGTTGTTAATTGCAATTTGGCCCTAAAAAGTGAATAAAATGACACACTATCTGTACAGTGACAGATAAAACTGAGAGCTACCTTGACCAGATACAGACTACGCAGACACAACCTCACCATAGAAACAGGCAGATACAGAAAAACATGGCTTTCATTGCAATGAAGAAAGGTTGAATCCACTGTGCTCAAAAGCTGTACTTTCTGACCGAATCCACAAACTACACACAAATCCGGGAAACCTTTTACCACTGATTTAAACACACATAGCACATTGAACAAAAAACTGAGGGAACACAAAGACTGCTGTGTGATAGGAGCACAGTATGTGTCTGCCTGCCACAGTATGAGGTACAAGGAGTAACTGCATGCGTCTCCTTTTCTTACTTTACTTGTATATGTCATACAGTCTTCTTTCTTAATGTGTAAGGTTTTTTATTGTTATCATTTAATACTATTCTTTTTACTTACCTGTCAAGGATACATCATATATTTTGTTGTTTCATACATTATCTACATTGTTTTGTACTGTTATTGTTGTTGGTTTGTGCAGCTCTGTTTTTTTATTTGTATGCAGCTCTGCTGTAAATGCTTTGGCAATAAGAAGACAAATACAAGTATTTGTCATGCTAATAAAGCACCTTAAATCTGAAAACTGAAAAACTGAGAGCGAGAGAGAGAGAAATAGTCTTCACAGGATAGGAGAGGTTGTTCTTTTTCTTAGCTCTCCTGAATTGAATCATTTTTTCCTCTTTGTTAACATATGTAAATTCGTGTGTCAGTGCTGCTGCTGCAGGCCTTCAGGGCTGCTCATCGTTAGAGGACAAGAGAACAAGTCTTACACACGCGCACACACAGATTCTCCCCTCACCTCCCTCTTGCAAACATAACGAGTCAGAAAAGGACACAATGAACAAGACTTACATAATTTTAAACACACACACACCTTGAATGGATTATGGCCTGGGCCAATGGGGCCAGTGCCCTTGATCTAAGACTGCCAGGGGCCTCAGAATGAGAGACCTGTTGTGGTCTGACACCTGGAAACAAGACATTGAAAATGTTAAATAACAGTGCTTGAATGTGTGCCAGCACTAAGTTATAATGAACAATTAAAAATCACAGATGCATTAAACTGGAACATAATTAAATTACACAATAAATAAAAAGAGTATTTCAATTGCCTAATTGGTGTATGCCTATCATTAATGCATTTACTGCAAGTTGACCTGTGTTTGATAATGTACCTTTCTTTTTATTCTGTTTATGCAGTACTCTGTACAGCCTCTCTGTATCACAATTGCTTCAATTGTTTTCATTTAATTTTTTACCCCCCACTTTCCCGAACTGCTCCACCCTATATTACCCCTATCATCTCCCTCCTTCCCAGGCTGGACGGAGGTGAAGGACAGACAGAACAGGAGAGGAGGGCACACTAAATAAGGGGGTGCTATTTTCCCTTCAGTTTGATTTACTGCCTCTTTCTCTGTTGCATCACACATTGTGGCTCTGGGGCCCCAGCAGCCTCCTCAATCTCAATAAACAGGACCAGCAGAGAGAGAAATTTGTGAAAAATGTTATCAGCACAAAAATTATTTATTAACCCTGAATATGTCAGGGGACAAAACAGCCTGATAGAGGGAGAAGGGAGGAGTGGAGCAGGGAATAAAATGCTGATGAGTAAATGAACAATAAAAACGATACAGTGAGGTACCGTGAACCTTGTAATTGTCTGTTACATGTGTGTTGTTGAGGCGTGATGAGGTAATTCACAGGGTTAGACTACAAGAAACCCTTTCACAGAACACACAAATGAAATGTTGTGAAGGACAAGGAAAAAATTGGAAGGAGGCAGGTGGGGAACAGAAGAGAGAAGAACAAAGATAAAGGTTTATATTTGGAAGCTTAAGCAACATGTAAAAGTTTGAAAATACTTATTTCTCAATTACAGTGTGAAATTAATCAAACAGCAGTTTAGTGTGTGTTAGGAATTGTGTGTTTGCATTCAGATTAAGTCAATTTTTACAAATATGAAATTAAGTCAAACACACAGCAAAAAATCAAGCAAACCAACCAGTCTATTTTAAACCATATAATATTTAAATAACTTAATTGTATGGATTAGTTACATCATAAAAAGTATGTTTTGACTACAAATCTGAGCTAACAGTGTACATATGTCTTGGACAAATACTTTTCTAGCAAAAGAATCATGGGAAATCTGAAAACTAGCTGCCTTCAATGTCAGACAACAACAGCTTACTGCAAAGTGAGATATTTTCCAACTCTGCCACACACACAGACATCAACACTTCACAACAACAATCACCAGACTGGTCATTTTGAATGACTTCCAGCTGAATGGACTCCAGATATCACAAAACAACAAGTGACAACAACGTGTAAATAAAATAGCAAACAAGCAAACAGTTTAAGCTCAATAATTATTTATGACCCAGTGCATGCTGGGAATATTAGCACCACCAGTACAAGTATTAAGCATTTTAAAAGATAAAGTTATTTGAATAATTTAAATCAACATTTTACCTACACATTATTATGTTGATATATGTAAAGGTTCATAAGCAAATTCCATCACCAAAACACCACACTCATTTGTGCTTGTTAAAACCGTTGGCATTAATTGGTCCTCTCTGTGCTGCTAACAGCTTTTCCTTATTATGTCCCTTCAACTATTGAATTTAATATTTATAGATATCTTAAATAAATAAAATCCCACATCTTATATGCTTAAATTACATCTTACATATATAAATTACAGCATTCACTTCTTTATGCTTCATTTGATTAATGCTTAAACAAAATTATTCAATGTGAAACATTTATTTCTGCTGGAGGTTCTTATGGAAGCACATAATAATTTTTCAGTGTACAAATAAAACAGATATAATGTATCAGTGTGTGCAGGGGTGCATGGAAGGTGAAGGGAAGGGGGAGAGATAAAGATAATAATGGTAGCTGAGGCATGTATGTGTGTGTTCTTGTATTTCTACCTACATTGTGGGGACCAGCAAAATTGATTATTAAAAAAAGTGAATTATGCTTTTTTGAAAATGTAAAAATGCAAAATGGGGTTTAGGGATAGAGTGCAGGTTAAGGGACAAAATATGCATAATTTAAAATATAGAATATATAGAGAATATATATACAGAATATATATAATGTGCACAGTATAAAAGTTATTATGTCTATGGAAATCTCTGACAATGCATAAAAAACTGCTGTGTGTGTGTGTTTAAGAGTAGAAAGATAGCTGGAGGGGAGAATACAGTAGAGCTGAAGATATAAATTAGAGCAGGAAAAGACGTGGCAGGGGATGAGTTTATAATCAGTGATGTGAGATACGCAGTATTACTGCAGAACTGTATCCCCATAAAGACATTAAAAACCCTTCGAAAAAACTAAAATAAAGATCTCAGCATAAGTATTTCCTATCACTGTCAAAACCATAGACTCACACTGTAACACATCAACACGAGTCTTACTACGGTTAGGTCTGTCAAAATGCCCCGTTTTCTTTGTACCAGTCAGATACATCCAGCCTCACACAAACTCAACGTACACATCTCCAAACTCTGATGTTGGAGATCAGAAACTAAAAGATGAAGCAATATGAAAATCCACGTGGAGGATAGCCTCGTTATGCCTACAGATGTAGTCAGTGCCTTCTCTGTCATTTAAATGAATCTACCCTGTGCGTTAATGCCTCGCAAGGATAAATAATTCAGCGCCGGCACATGCTGATGGGCAGGCTAATTAAAGACCAGACTCACGGTGACAGTTGCCACCTTACAGATTTTCGCCACTTAACTTGGATTGTCAAACCCTGCGGCCGTATCCATAACGTGGCGTGACAGCTGTCTCGGACGCAAAGGGGGGCAAAAGTCAATCGATGATGGAGGTCCCCTTGTGATCACAACGCGACCAGGTGTTTGCAATAAAACAACAGCATACCGTGAACGCTGCAACCTGCTTATTAACCTGAGGAGAAAACCATCAGAACATAGTGTTCAGAGGAACTCAACTCAAATGCTTGTGACAGATGCCCAGAACATTTAAACTGCTTGAGTAATTTGACGGACAGGCTGACGCACACACATACACACATGAATGGACACACTTTTGTGAACGATAACTACAGTGCTGGTTAAAATAATGGCAAATTAAAAAAACAAATTTCCAGACAATTTTTTGGTTATGCTAGTTGAAAGTCTCTGTACATCCTGATAGCAATAACTAGTCTTAATATATTTATATAAATACATATTCTCTTGGAAAGGTGCAGAACCATCAAATGTTCGTCTAACCATTGCATTCTGTCCAAATGTAATGATAGGATGTCCTTCTTGCCTGTCAAACTTGTATTGTATGTACGCTTTATGTGTTGTAGGAGGCGTGATTCTGAAAGGAGGGTGGGATCTTATGCTTTCAAAGCTAGCTTGCCATTGTTAGCCTCTCTAAAGTTGCCTACCCTACCTTTAAAAGATTTTCAGAGCGTGGCTGTGCTTTAAAGTGTGTGAGAGATAATGAAACAAGGGTGTGAAATAGATTACCAGCACTGTAAAACATTGTGGTCACACACCAGCGAGAACAACATAATTTCTTTCCAAGGAGAATTCATTATAATAAGACAGTCTTCCCTGACCTTGCAAGGAGATTGTTGACACTGTAAAAAACATAATGCAGTTCAGCTCGGTTGACATTTAGTGAAGAGCAACCAAAGGAGTGCCAAGTATGGAGATGATTCTGTTTTCTTTGGGGAGAATGACATTGTTAGGGGGACACTGCGACCTGTAGCCATCATCATGTTCCGGCAAGCGTGGGCACAAGGGCAAACACCTCTATGCGTGTGCCCGTTTCTCCTGCTGATTTACTTGAAATCAAACACAGCTTATGTTTATTTATTAGATGCCAATGCAAGGCACTTCAAAGCCCTGTCCAGTCAGGAGCTCCCTGGGACTACGCTTGCAGAACCTGTAAATTACTCCTGCCCCTGCAGAGCCAGACACACCTGCACAGTTACATTAGCTCTCTTTGTTTATAAGTAGAACCTTAGAACACACTGTTACACACTCACAGGCCATATTCAAGATTAAACAGAACTCTAGTAATATTTT
>JAZGTJ010006244.1:7278-25413 GCA_036877575.1 Botia almorhae | reverse complement strand
GATGCATGGGATCATGCAGTTATGTTTCAGGAAATATGAAGCAGCCATTGACAGTAACATATGTCAACTGATTTTGCTGGGAGCTGTCAATGCAAAATCTAATTTTTTGCATTGTCTTATATCGTGACATTTAATTTTCCTTTAATTGGCTGTACAAGGCGCCTAACTAGGTTTATTTACGTGCAACCGTATTTTAAAATTCCAGTCTATTCCATTCATAGATTAACAATTTTCTATTTTATTGGCTTATCTGAATATACCACTTTTCTGCGCAGAAGAAAGAAACTATCTTGTTACTACAAGCCCAACACTAACATATGGCACTTACTGATTCTTTGTTAAAACCTTCTCCTGTCAAGACCTATCAGCTTAATACGAGACATGTATTGCCATTACTGGCTATGTGATGTAGAATAACCAGGAGCGCGAATTGAAGCATTGGAGCAAAGAATTGGCCATCAGAAAATACTGCCCTATATAATTAAGGAAAAGATGGCAAATTCTTTTTCACTTTAGTGTTTTGCCTGTTACCAACAAATGTATACATGTATTTTAAAGCCGACAATATTAAATAACTAATCTCTACAGTTCAAAATGTTTTGTATTTAATAAACAGATTTGTCTACAACAGTGTTATTTATTTATAAATAAATATTTCAGTAAATAAATCACCGGACTAAACAAACTATTTCACCCAAAGCAATACCCTTTTAAAGACATTTTACTGTAATTACACTTGTACAGAAAAGTGTTTCTCCTCTTATAGCTCATTGGGGAAAAGTTATTTAAACGTCTGCCCTTTTAGGAGCTTGTGGAAATGCGATGGCAATGTAACTATGCATTTGACTATTTCCTGTCCAGATCGTTGCCATTTTCCTGTGGTTTAGCACAGGAAGGGCGGCATGCTGACCGAGATCCCGGAAGAGAGGTGTTCTGCAAACCACGCCTCAGTATAACGTCTACCTTCAGTTCTGGCAATGACACAACTTTTGTCAGTGTAAGTATAGGATTCAAGTGCCTTGTTCATTGTGTAGACAGAAATTAAATCACTGTTACCATATACCTTAAAGTTAATGTATGGAACATGTTTGAAAATATTTGTTGTCACATGGATTTTAAGTTTATATTTCACTATGTAATTAAAATAAAATGTATATGCTACTTGTCCCATTGTTTCATGCCGCATTTCCTTGTGTTTACCGCTAGCGAAACCAAACTTTTAATATGATGTTTCATGTGATATTTTGTAATTGGATATTTTATGCGACATCCATGCATATTTTGGGTTAAACTTACAAAAATAGGAATTTTTTTTTTAATGGGCTCTTTTGAATAAAGTAAAATTTTCAACAGTCTTGGCACACACAGCCCAATTTATTTGTGCCAAGATGATGATAATGATGATGATAATTATTATTATCATTTGAAATAAAATGGTTAGATTGAATGAAAATGGATAACATAGGCTGTCTCCATTGGTATTGATTGATAAATGTTCCAAAGCAAGTGAAACCAAATCTTTGTTCTTGGTAGGTAAGGTAGGAAGTTTGGCTTATGCGTTACGCACTGAAAGGACTCACCCCACTTAATACATTTTTACATATACAGTCCCAGCCGGAATTCATGGATAAACAACCACGTATTGCAACTACTACGGTCGCGCGCTGATATTTACGTGTTAATACAGTGGATGTAATGGCAAAGCAAACATAACTGCTGGGTGACAAGGCCTAGGGCAAGTTCCCTCTCTCGCACTCTCCAGCACACACGAACAGACACGCTCTTCCTAACAGTGTGTGTGTGAACAAGTGAGAAGTACATCAGAAAACTGGAACAGCTATTCAGTAGCTCTAATAACATAACATTATAAAATAAGGCAAAACGGTGGTTGCCGAAAATACTTTAGAAAATGGAGAGGTGATGTAGATTATTGAAAATAAATCTTCATAGTCTTTGCATTTACAAAAACGGTTTCACAGATTACACATAATCCAACAACAAACAGCAATCTTCTGTGTACATATTTATACGCCTGAAGCTGTTATAATAGAAACGGGCATTTGGTGAAACTCCTGAAGTATGCTCCTGCTCTGTTTACGACAAGTAATGAAATCGCAGAGGCACCAACTGTTAAGTTACTTGGCTAAACATTAGCCAATAATTGTTTTTAAGACCTTGGGAGTATACGAGAAATAAGAAATCTGACCATTATTCATGGACTGTCCATTGTTATTATTATTCCCATTGCCCCTTGTTCTAAGCGAGGGACTACGAGCGCCATTTAAGATACCTAAAGGCTAATCCACAAAATAAGATAATCCACATATAACCTACATAAATTATATATAATCATTAATGAACATATAACTAAATTAAGGCTAAATTGTGTTCCCAGTTTTATCTTATAATAGCTTATAAAAATAAAATGTTCCAAATAGCCATATTTTTGCAGTGCCTGTATGTGTGTATACATTAAACACCTATATTCTTTCTTTAAAAATGTCCACAACGCAAACGGCTTTAACCAGAGCACAAACGCCAGCACATCATACATGAATAAGCAGTAAGTCTTGAACAAGCGGGTATATGGCTTGTAACATTAATTATGCGTCAACTATTCGCCATGCTTCATAATGCCATCTTCTTAACCGACTGTCATTTTGTAAGCTGGAAAAACTGCTTTTTCTGTTAAAAATTCGTATCGGGAAGGTAAATTTCGTTATCGTTGTTTTTGTTTTGTCATCCCTGTAAATGAAAAGAGAGGGAAGTCTGGAGACTTCATAGAAACGCACATGTGAGTATGGCCCGGGGCTGGGAATTAAAATTAGTCTCGTGTAGGAACTACCCTAATATGATGTAATCAATCACCGTGTCTCCGGTAACTACCAGAGACTCTTTACATTCACAAACATGTGGCCATGTTGAGAAACCGGAAAGTTATCAGATGATCTGTTTTCTGATTGTCTTGGAGGTCAGTGCATGCAAGAATATTTCACGAAAAACTTAATTTTAACATTGAGTTATGATTATACCACAAACAATAAGCAAGTCTAAAAATATGTATTTGTATCAAACCAATAAGATTTTTATATCAACCCATGATTTAATAAAAACAAAACAATAAATTACTTAATATATATACATCAATACCATTACTGATGCTTTTAAATAATGGTAATGTACAATGCACTTTTTCAGTACAATTACTTAAAACTCTACCACTCTGCATTTATTGCGTTTTATCCTAACTTTGTATACTGATTTAAGGCACTGGAACAATATTCCAAACAATATTGCAGGTTTCAAAATTGGGATTTTGTAAAATTGATTTTGTATGATTTATGATATCCTAACTTAGAGAAGCATGCATTTTTGCATAGGCTACTGTCTTTATAAAAGCAAAAAGAAAAAACAATAAGCACTGCGATTCTGTAAATTAAAAAAAAAATATTATTCCAGTGCAGTTATTGTGTTTTTTTATGAAAATGGTAAATGAAAAGGTTTAATAATCATTTATTACCTACATCGATTAGACAAAATCTGCCATGAATCCAAAATTAAAAACTAGCCTTGCGTGCCACATAAAAAAATAGATGAGAAACTCTAGCATGCAATTTTGTCGATTTGTAAAAGGAGCTATCTTAGCTCTTTGGATGATGTTAACTACTTACTAATTAATTAATGAAACTAAAATGTTCCTAAATATTTGCATATTTATAAACCCTTACAAACAAAACATCTTATTTAACATCGCCATCATCGTTATTTATACTCAAAAACACACGCAAATATGCAATATATATATACTTTTCCATAAATCCAACATAACAAGGCTTGGCAAAAGAGATTGAAATGTCTAAAGGTTCAGACAATGAATGGCAACATTAATTAATTTCACCAAACAAGAGTCTTCTGTAAGAATTTATTGCTCGGGCTAAGTGTTGACTTGCATATAGAACTGCTTAACTGGCTCATAAATAGAAAACAGCAGGTGAAAGACTTCTCAGTGCTCCTGCCTATTTCTCATCAGCCCTTTTTGGAGTGACTATGCATGGTTTCCTTTTGATTAGGACCATCCCTCACCAGACACCCTACCAAGGCCAACACGTTTAACACACATGGAGAGCCCCAAATCATGACAGAAGCTAAAGCACCATTACAACAAGTCAAACATGTGTAGATCATGTATAGATGTGTTATAAAAATATCATACTTGAGGGAATGCATTTGTTTTGAAGTTATTCAGATTTAAAAACACTGTATATGTAATGATTTTAATTTTTTATTGCTGAAATAATAAAAATTGATGACAAAAGGTATGCAGCTGTTAAACAGCATTTTAGCATCAAGGAGCACTGGCTGTGAGTGTACGTCACAATAACTGACAAATATGTAACAAATCAATAATATCTACTAAGATATGTCCAGTACTGATAAAGACAGTAACACAAACCTGCACCATTACAGGAGTAAATGTTTCTTATTGTTCCAAAGTTAAGGTGAGGACTACTATGCAGTGCCTGGATTAAGACTTGAGCTGAGCTGCTTATTTAATTGTTTATGAGTTTATTAGGCAGTCAGTCTGAGGCAGTGTGTGCCTGACAGCCAGATTAATCAGACCCCCTGCTCAACCCCCCAAACTACACATCACAACACACATTCCAGCACCTTACTCTCTGCCTTTCATTTCCTCTGAAGGGGCAGAGATAGAATAATTTATATTATATAAAAATCTGAATATTTATGAAATTCCAACAAACTTAAGACAACCAGTTTAGGAGGTACTCTTGCATTAGTTTAAGATCATACCTAAAGAATCAAGAATGCTGAGATATACCAGTAGATTAAAAATACTTTATCCCGTATGTTAAGCTGTACTGTTGCATGCATTGCAATTGCTTCTAGGTATATTACACACTTGTGACGCATAATTAGAAATTAAATAAAAAAAAAATCAAACAATAACATTTTCAATTTGCTCTTGAATGTTTCACCTCACAAATTCATTAAACAACATAGTTTATTATCAAATATTTTGGGCATGTATCCATTGTGGGAAAACAGGATCATTCAAACTGTCATTCTTTGCCGTAATGTTTTGCTATAATCTTGATATCTAGATATTTAAAAAAGCACTTCCACACTTTAGCCACACTTGTATACTGTTACGAAGGAGGCCTTCGCTCTAATAAACTACAGCTATGGGCCCTCTGCTAAGGCTTTTCTGTGATCTTGACTGCATATATCCACTTAAATTTTGACACCTGTTGGTTTAAATTGATTTAGGGTGCAAAGGTAAAGTTCTTAATGGGAAAAGATACAGGACAATTTGTTTGCAGATTTTATTTGCTTTGATATTTTGTTGTACATGCAATAACATTTAGACATTTTAAGTATCCAAGTACATTGAGTGTTTCAAATTAAATAGGTACAACACAATGTATACCTTATGTGGGACAGGAATGTATAAAGATTGCCCTCCTGTGTTCCTTATATAAAAACAGATTCAATCCCAGTATTTCCTCTATTCCCCCATCATTCACAGTGTAAGTGGTAGAGGTAGGTAGAGTGATAGATGAGTGGTGCTTGCCGTGGCAACACTCAGAACAGAATATTTCAATGATGTTAACATGTTTTACATTTACATTTAGGCATTTGGCAGACGCTTTTATCCAAAGCGACTTACATTGGATTATACTACACATTGATCACTATACATTGAGTATGTGCAATCCCTGGGATTGAACCCACGACCTTGGCGTTGTTAACGCCATGCTCTAACCACTGAGCTACAGGAAAGCGTGATGTTTTAACATGATGCTAACATAATTACACATTATGCTAACATTTACATTTAGGCATTTGGCAGACACTTTTATCCAAAGCAACTTACATTGCATTATACTACATATTGAGTATGTGCAATCCCTGGGATCGAACCCATGACCTTGCTGTTGTTAACGCCATGCTCTAACCACTGAGCTACAGGAAAGCTGTATGATTTAGCATGATGGATATACTAAAATATGGCTTATTCATGATGTTATGAGGTTGCCAGGGTGCTATAAATGGTTGGTAAGGTGTGGCCAGGACAATTGCCAGGGCAATACATAAAACCCACTTTTATACTTGCCGTATAGCCTCAAGTCTATACGACATTCTGATGCAGAGCTATGACATCACAAAACTCGGCCTGATGTTAAGTCTATGGAATTTTTGTCCACTTTTTTAAATGCCCAAAAAACATTGTACACCCATTTGCTTATAAAAGTCATAACACACATTTCCTCACTAAACCCATTGATTTAAACCCTCATTTATGGGCCTACGACAAACAGTTTGGGATAAGTTATGTACTGAAGTTTTGTCCCCAAAAAAAGAAGTATGCAAAAGAGTAATAGTGATGCTTTGTTTTGCAAGCACCACTTATAATAATAATACTGTCCAAAATTGGCACTTACAGTTAATGAATGGGTATTTTATGATGATTCTCAATTAAAAACAGATTATACTTAAAACCCATAAAGAATCAGTTTAAGAGGGACTGTAAGAAGCATTCTGGAAGTGAATAGGTTGTCATTCTTATTTTATCTTGAAGTAGATAGTGTGGAATAATAAGTGGAGAATGTCATGATGTTGGGCAATGGATTCCTTATCTTAACACATGCATTTGCGTTCACTATACCTAGAGGTGCATGGCTTTTTCCAAAGTCTGAATAAAGAATAGACAGTGTCACGAGCCTCTTGGGACAGACCAGYGTCGCCCTGGCAACCGACAAAGGACACCGGCACATTCTCATCATCGGCTGATCGGTCACAGCTGCCCCTCATCAACGCGTGGCGTTAAAAGCCGCCAACGCCAACGTTAGAGAGAGTCTTTTCTCAAATGGTTACAGTGACACTAACGTCCCTTCAGAAGGCAGCGAGTGACCGACAGCCCACTGGAGCACGTCTGGACACCCCTCTCACCCAGCGAGATCACCCAGAGCACGAGTCACTCCAACCACATATCACCGCACGCCATCATTGCACCTTTTCATTGTAAATAAACCACCCTCTGGGGCTTTGTGTCACCAAATCCGCCTGTTTGTGATTCTTCACCCATGACAGACAGAAACAATAAACAACATAAAAAATGTATACTAATAAATAATCATTTAAACTATTGTGTGGTATAAATGTCAACAATTCAAAGTTAAAATTTCTGTACCCGATTGTGTTAGAAATTCAGGTCCTCATTGCACAGGACGGTCACTAAAATTCACCTCCAGATACATATATATTTTTGGAGACTTTTTTTTTCTCATGGGCACAATAAACAGGCTATACAATAGAGGACCTTAGTGGGTCCCCAAAATACTGATTTCACAACCTTTCAAATGTGACAGTTTTTGCATGCATAGCATCCCTTCAATCATGCTCATGTAGCTATGTCCTTTTCTTTAAATGTAGGCATGCAAAATATTATAATAATTAATTTTAATGCAGGTAACACCAGTTCAGCATGGCTCTGTAATGTGTTGTCCAAAACATAAAACGATGACTGGATGCAGTTGAATTACTATGCAGTTAAAGTGAGTTTAATAAATACACTTAGCCTCGCTGCCGCCGTCCTTGGCACACTCAGTCTTACCTGTACAACACAAAAAACAGAATACATGGTATTATTGCAAGTTTAAATTTTTCATTATGAGATGCCAGTTTTGTAGTACTAGGTTTGTAGTTGGTTTATGAATAAAGAGTTGACTGAACTGATGAAAACTACCACACATTTGAACCATTTGAATAAATAGACATGTAATATAATATTGACATAAAATACATGTCATTATGTGTGAAGGCTTGTACCTCTCTCAGTGGTCTATGAGAGGGTAATGTATTCAGACTGCCAACTAAAACATTCATGTGTTTTGTACTTCTAAGACTATGCAATATTTAGCCAATTCACATGGTAGATGACAGGTATCATATTAAGCAAGATATACCAATCCAGCTTACATGGAGATGGTAACATTTTATGGGACAGGAGAGATTTGCAATAAAACCATAAAATATCTAAACATTGCACAAAGAAAGAGAATGGGAGACAAAGAAAAACAAAATAGTGAAATAGCAGAATCATTAGGACTGTAATAAGATCATTATGCTAGAAGCAATATTAACAATTACCAAAATCCTAAGATAAGTTGAATGTCAGCAAGAATGACAATGGCAAAGAACCAAAACTCCAATGACGTATAAATGGAGAAAAAACTTTGGAAGAAACCAGGCTCAACCGGGAGGGCCAGTTCTCCTCTGGCACATTAAGACTGCAATTTGTAACTTTATTGGATATAAAAGCTAAGCATATTGATTTATAATTATATATAGATTTAAAAAACTGTCTGACCTGATGTTGTGACAATATGTCAGGCACTGAGCTATGTTACAAACAGAGATGGCGATAACATTACACTTCTGTGACTTGGCCTAACAATCCCTTAAGAGATTTGAGTAATCCATAGGTCTATGTGTAGGCTAGAGTAAAGAGGTAGATCTCTAATCTAGATTTAAACTGACATAGTGTATCTGCCTCCTGGACAATACTGGGAAGACTGTTCCAGAGTTTGGGTGCAAAATATGAAAGGGATCTACCACCCATGCTTGATTTTAAAATTCTGGCTATAAATAACTGGCCAGAATTTTCAGATCACAATGAACGTAAAGGATTGTAATTAGAGAGGAGCTGACTCAGGTATTGAGGAACCAAACCATTCAGGGCCTTGTAGGTAATCAGCAAAATTTTAAAGTTTATACGATGCTTGATAGGCAGCCAGTGCAGTGTTGACAAAACTGAGCTAATACGGTCATCCTTGTTCATTCTCATAAGAACTCTGGCTGCTGCATTTTGAACCAGCTAGAGTTTTTGTATTAAACCTGCAGGGCAGCCACCAAGTAGGGCATTGCAGTAATCAAGTCTTGATATCAGTGTCTGGCTTCAAAAACGTGTTGTAGTTTTGATATATGTTTTGATATATTTTTAAGCTGAAAAAATGCAGTTTTACAAATATTGGAAATTGGTTTTTAAAGGACAAATTGCTATTAAAAATTATACTCAGATTCTTAGCTAATGAAGCAAGCTTTATAGAGCATCCATCCAAAGTAAGACAGTATTCTAGGTTGTTCTGTGTGGAATATTTTGGTTCATTAATTAAAACTTCTATTTTGTCTTAATATAGTAGTAGAAATGTGCTAGTCATCCAGATTTTGATATTGACTATACATCGTGTTAGTTTTGTGAATTTTTGTGTCTCGTTGGGCCTCAAAGAAAGGTACAGCTGAGTATCATCAATATAACAATGAAAACTAACTCCATGTCTCTTAATAATTGTTCCCAGAGGTAGCATACACAGGATGAAATGCAGAGGCCCAAGCACTAAGCCCTGTGGCACTGGCATAGGACACCCTTTTACATAAAAACACAAAAAAAACACAAAAGCTTTTATTTAAATAACAGAACTCAAAATGCCCACTAGGGGGTAAGAACAAGGAACAAAAGACAGGATTACAATACAAAATATAAATAAAGGAATATAAACTTAAAGCACCAATACATGCAAAAAATCAATAACAAACATATAATCAAAATAAACAAAGGCGGGATTAAACTTTTATGTACAATAAATGGAGACAGACATGACACGAAAACAAACATGACACGAAACATGAACTATACAACGAAGCACAGAAACGCACAAAAGAAACTCGAAATCTACAAGCACAGATAACGCACGGGCATGGGTGGAAAAGACTACCACAGGACAGCAGACATGAGGGCATTAAATACAACAGGGAACAATGACAAACAGGTGAGCGAAATCAAACTGAATGAGGGAACAAGGGGGCGGGGTAATGACGCGAGAATGGAGAACGCATGGCAGATATAAACAGCCAAAGCCATGTGCCTCCACACAGAACGGACACCCAGCGCGCAGGTCCAGACACCGACTTTCGGAACGGAGAACAAGAATGGACAGGATTAGTCGGAATCTAGCCCCATGCTCTGTCAAAGAACACCACTGTTTCAGGATCCTTGACAGGAAGCCAGGACCCTGACAGGTTAATTTAGCCACTGCATCAAATAAATATCTAGGGTTGGGATAATTTTATTTTTGAAAAGTAGGCAGATCTGGAGCTTTTTAAGCCCTTTCTGTGATCTGAAACAATCCTCTTCCATGCTGTACAGAATACCTCTAGTTTTGTTTGCTTCCAGTTACGCTCCAATATAAACCTAGTGGTTATGCTCGTTATAGCATGGTGTTGGGCTGCTGGTCCTTTCAAATATATTTGTTAAGCTAAGGAATTGACACAGTTCAGTTAGATGTGGCAGAAGTTAAGTTTTTAGTTTTAGATTAAAAGTTATATGTTTTAATGTATTTGTAGCAAAGGAGCTGATTTTGCAACCATGGATAAATGTATTAAACAGGACACCAGATAATGCTGCAGAATGTTAATATCATCAACATTTATGTCATAGGACAGTATTAAATCTAAAGTATGATTATGACAATTAATGGGTCCTAACATGTTGTGAAACCCCGATAGACTTTAAAATGTCTTTGAAAGCCAACCCCAATGCATCTTTTTCATTATCCACATGGAAATTAAAAACAAACAATTAAGACTTGATTTGTAGCCAATACTGGTTCTGATAAAACGTCAGCAAATTCTTTGATAAAGTCTGTGTGAAACTGTTGTGTTGTATGTAATTCCTTGTGTTGTCGCTAGAGACGCTGGGAGGGTAAAGAAAGAAAGTGAGTTTGAGTAAGAGAGAAAAGGAAGAAGAATAGTGTGTGTGCTTAGTCGTGTGGAATATTTTGGTTCAATAATTAAAACTTCTGTTTTGTCTTAATATAGTAGTAGAAATTTGCTAGTCATTCAGGTTTTGATATTAACTATACATCCTGATAAAGACAACTATATGATTCACGACCAATTGCTGAAACATTTAAAAAGCAATGATATTAGACAGAGACTTTTACTCAAGCTGGACCTGGCATTACAGAAAGCAACTGCCCTTGCAATACAATTAGAAGCTACGGCCAAGCACGCAAAGAGAATGACGGCTAACACGGATGCTCCAGTGTGAGTCTGTGATGAAAACACTGTTCATGTTCAGCTGCTGCCACAGCTTCTTCTGCCCGTAAGTCATGTTTTAGACGCGGGTCAGACAAACACCTAGTTAACTCAACACAATGTCCCGCTGCAAAACTTCATTGTAAATTGTGCAACAAGAAGGGACATTATGCACAAGTGTGCCGTTCAGCCCTAGTTTGATGTGTGTGAGTTGCAAGTGCATGACATCACAGTGCTGTAGAGAACTCTGTTGACGCACCAAAGAAACTACATTGCAAAGTGACTGTTAACACTCCTGCTTCACCTTGAACCACAGTACAATTCGTTGTGGATACAGGTTCTTCTGTGTCCGTATTCGTCCTCCATATTTATAAGTGCTACTTCAGTGCCACACAATTATCTATACCTAAAATAGGATGTGTAAAGAACTTTGTCGACAGAGTTAATATTGACCCCTTAGTGAAGACCCCATACTAAAACCAGTATGTCAGAAATTGTGACGCTTACAGTCCAAGCTTCCATTTCAGCTGAAATAGACAGTCTGCAGAAAGCTGGTGTGATTGAACGTGTGGATGCTTCTGCCTGGGTGTCTTCCATTGTGTTTACAGGGAAGAAAACTGGAGGGATACGGATGTGTGCTGGTTTACGGGACGTTAACAAAGCCATCTTTACTGATTGTTATCCCTTATCACACATTGATGAAATGCTTACCAGCCTTAGGGGTGCTACAGTATTTTCCACTATTGAATTAGCTAATGCATACTATTAGCTTCTCCTGCATAAAGACAGTAGAAATATTACAGCTTTTATCACCCCTGAGGGCCTGTTCTGATTTTGCAGGGTTCCCTACGGCCTGGCGTCAACACCCTCTGCTTTCCAAAAAATGATGGCCACCATCCTGGAGGGGGTACCAGGTGTAAAAAACTACCTGGATGATCTTATTGTGTACATAAAAGCAGTGGTGATCTGTGATCATATCATTAACAAAAATAACTTTTATAGATAGAGATCTAATATTCTGCAAACCAAGCCTTAATTGTTATTTATCTTTAATGACATATCCATGACTATATTATTTATCTTTTTTATTAGTTTAACAATGATTCAATTGCTATTACATTTCTTACAGGTTTTTTTTGTATTTACTAGTCTGGGGGGCAAACACAGCCTCTATTATGATACTTAGGTGATTCTGTGTTAAAAATTTCTCTTCCTTGTTGGTGGCGCCCTCTGCCTTGCTGATATCTTTAAGTGTCATATCATTCAAATTTACCTTGTGGCACAATCCACAAAACTCCTCCACATAATCCTCAATGGAATTATTCCCTTGACATAGTCATAGCAGACAAACTGCTAGATCTATATTATGTTGGTCGGTTATTCTGTAAAGAGTTGTCCAATATAATATGTAGACAAATCATTTTTAGACCAAGGTGGCCGCATGTGCACAATGCGAGGCTCTGCATCTCTTTAGATTTTGCAAAATAGCAGTGTTATTCCTGCTCATTTCAGGTCTGTTTGTCAAGAACAGCTTTGCTTTTACATCCTACACCTGGCAAGAGCTTTTGGACATAAGCTCATACAACTACGAATGTTTTATTAATGATTTTTGACTCATCCCCGAAATACAAAGAACAACTGACGCTTTGCAGGCTACTCAACCGGCTTGAAATGCTCACAGGCAGCGCAGAAATCGCAAACAAAGGCGGGGTAAATGCGGAGAGCTAAAGACTAAACTAACGCTAACACCACACCGGCTTTCTCTACCCAGTGTTTTTCTCGCTAATGTGCAGTCTCTGGTGAACCAAATGGATGAGTTACGACTCCAGATCATTACCAAGAAGAGACTTATGGACTGTAACGTCATGATATTCACAGAAACATGGCTACACAGCGGTATACCCGACAATGCTATCGAGTACACACCACTCATCAATCCTGTGAAGCCATGAGTGAAGACCATCAAAGTGTGGCCGTGGGGGCAGATTCTGTACTCCAGGACAGGTTCAAAGACACAGAATGGAGTAGGTTTGCCTCTTAGGCTACCTGTGGCTCTCACATAAACATTGACTCATATACGCACTCAGTACTGGAACACATCATCACCACAATTGACAGTGTTACCATAGAGAGAAAGATCATCACATACCCAAATCAAAAGCCATGGATGAACAAGGAAGTGCTGCTTTGGGCAGCCTTGGCCGAGAGTCGGACTTGTAACCCAAAGGTTGCAGGTTCGAGTCTCAGGTCCGGCAGGGATTGTAGGTGGAGATTGTGAATTACCAGCACTCTCTCCACCCTCAATACCACGACTGAGGTGAGACCCTTGAGCAAGACACTGAACCCCCAACTGCTCCCCAGTCGCCGCAGCCATGGCTGCCCACAGCTCCGGGTGTGTGTTCACGGTGTGTGTGTGTTCACTACTGTGTGTGTGCGCACTTGGATGGGTTAAATGCAGAGCACAATTTCCGAGTATGGGTCACCATACTTGGCCTCACGTCACGTCCTTTCCTTTCCTATTAAAGGCACGTAACAATGCCTTCAGATCAGGTTATGCACAGGCCTACAGTATGTCCAGGGCAGACCTGAAGAGGGGAATCAAGAAAGCAAAGTAAAGGTACAAGCTGAAGGTGAAGGAACACTTTGTCGACTCCGACCCCCGACGCATGTGGCAGGGCATACAGGCCATTTCTGACTGCAAACCCAGAAACTCCACACAGACAGCCATGAATGTGTCCTTCCTCAATGAGCTAAATGACTTACGCTCATTTCGACAAGGGCATCAAGGAAAAGACTGCTAAAACTCTACCCTCTGAAGACCTACATAGCTTAACATTCACCCCAACAGACGTCCATAACGCACTGAGCCATGCCAACACCCGTAAGGCTGCTGGTCCTGACGGCATTCCTGGACGTGTTGATAGAGCATGTGCTGAGCAGCTCACAGGGGTCTTTACGGATATCTTCAACCTGTCCCTTGCCCAGGCAGTTGTACCAGCGAGCTTTAAGACCACCTCGATAGTCCCAGTGCCGAAACATTCATCACCAACGTGCCTGAACGACCCTGTAGCACTCACGCCTATAGTTATGAAGTACTTTGAGCGACTTGTCCTGGCACACCTCAATAAATGCCTGCCGCCCACACTGGATCCTTACCAATTTGCTTACCGAAGCAATAGGTGTACAGAAGATTCTGTATCCACGGCGCTGCACTGTGTACTCTCACACCTGGACAGCAAAAACACATATGCAAGAATGCTGTTTGTTGACTTTAGCTCTGCATTCAATACAGTCATTCCCTCCATGCTGATCACAATACTGGAGGATCTCATAATCAATAACTCCATCTGCAACTGGATCATGGACTTCCTGACCAACAGACCCCAGCATGTTAGGACAGGGCACAACCGCTCCACCACCATCACACTCAGCACTGGCGTTCCACAGGGCTGTGTGCTAAGCCCGTTCCTCTACTCCCTCTTCACCCACGACTGCAGGCCTATGGATGGATCCAACTCCATCATCAAGTTTGCAGACGACACCACGGTGATCGGGCTCAACGATGAGTCTGACTACAGGGAACAGGTAAAGCACCTAGCTGCATGGTGCGCCAAAAACAACCTGCTCCTGAACACCAACAAAACCAAGGAGCTCATTGTGGACTTCAGGAAGGAGAAGGGTGACACTTATGACCCCATCTACATCAATGACATGGCTGTCGAACATGTCTACAGCTTCAAATTCCTGGGGACCCATATCTCTGAAAACCTGTCAATCAACCGGTCAATCAACACCCACAGCCTGGTCAAGAAGGCCAATCAGCGCCTCTTCTTCTTGAGGACACTGAAGAAGAACCACCTGTCTGCTGACACACTGGGTAACTTCTACCGCTGTGCGACAGAGAGCATCCTGACCAACTGTATCACAGTCTGGTATGGGAACTGCTCTGTCACTGACCGCAAGGCACTGCAGCGGGTAGTGAAACTGCCCAACGCATCACAGGGACTCCACTTTCTGCCATTGAGGACATCCATAAGAATAGATGTCTACGCCGGGTGCGCAGCATTCTTAGGGACTTCTCTCATCCTGCCTATAGACTTATCCAGCTCCTCCCCTCCAGAAGGCACTTCAGGAGCCTCCAGACAAAAACTAGCAGGTTTAGAAACAGCTTCTACCCCACAGCTGTCACCCTTCTGAACTCTGTCCCCCACTGAACCTTTCCTTCCCACCCACCCACACACACACAAAACCTACACCACTCCTCCTCCCCTTCATCTCTACCAATAACATTCACCATACAAGCACATGCTTCGCTACACATCCTTACATCTGTATATACATTTATATACATACATCTGTATATTTACCTCATCTGTATATTTGTACATCTATATATTTATTCAAATCTGCATATTTACCCATAGCACATCTGTATATCTGCCACATCTGTATATATTTATTCATATCTGTATATTTACCATAGCACATCTGTATATCTGCCACATCTGTATATTGTAACATCTATATTTATTCACACCTGTATATTTATCCTCATAGAATATCTATATATCTGCCCTTACTTAATTTATTGTACACAATTCGTAACATGGCACACACTGTACATTGCACTTGCTGCCATTTGCACTTCTGATTAGATGCTAAACTGTATTTCGTTACCCTGTATTCATACATGTGTAATAACAACAAAGTTGAATCTAATCTAATCTAAATCATGGGAACAAGGAACACCTGGACACAATTAGGGCAGGTTGACATTAAAGACTACAAAGACCAGGAACATGAACTACAAAATGTGACTTGAAAAGACATGACACTATAACAGAACATACAGGTTCAACAGGAATGTTGTATATACACAGAAGAATTAGTTAATCAAACCCCTGGATGGCTTAAAACTCTCCAATTCCTGTCATGGCTACAGCACAGCTATTTAATTCTCCACTGCTCTACCCATAACTAAGCTTTAAGAACCCTCTTGGCTATTATAGTTTTTCTGTGTAAAATCCCACTAAATCTGTCTTTTATTTCCCCAAGGTCCTGTAGTCAGCTGGATCCGAACTCTGAGACCGGATGGAACGACCAATGAGACAGATCCTCAGGATTTGCTTATAAACCTACCTTATATACATGCCTACTTTTAGCTTAGTTAGTTTCTATATTTTATTCCCTGCTTAGTCACAGCAGTGTGATGTAATGGCTGCAGTTAATAACATTATGCCTTTTGCATTTCTTTTGGTACGATTTCTCAGTGCCCCACATATTATCAAATCTAATTAGAACCATCAGTTTTTCATCAATAATTAATGATAAATTATTATAATCAACTCTGTTTATGTAACGAAGCCGGGCTCCCGCGGTGAGTGAGGAACATCGACTTTTATTATGACTTTGTACATTTTATGTCACTTACGGGTTTGCGCTGATTGTCATCACCTATGTTTTCATGATTTCTTTGGGTATTTAAATTCCGGGTTTTTGTAAGTGGGTCGTGGGTTATTGTTTGGAGTTGTTTGGTGTTTCGAGTTCTAGTTCTGGTGATCATTGTTTATTCTATCGTGTCTTGCCTGGTCTTTGGATTTACACTCTCATGTTTTGGATTACACTTATTGGATTACGTTTTGGATACCTCTGCCCCGGCTTCGTGTTTTACTTATTACATTTACATTTAGTCATTTAGCTGACGCTTTTATCCAAAGTGACTTACAAATGAGGACAAGGAAGCAACTTCAATTACAATAAGATGCAACAGTGAATAAGTGCATAGATATAGACAGGTCTCAGGTATTTCAACACAGTATAAGAAGGTTTTTTTTTTTAAGAAGTAGATTTGGGGGTGTGTTAGTAAATTAGTCAAGGAAGTGAAGACGAAAATGATGAGTTTTTAGTTGTTTCTTGAAAATGGCTAATGACTCAGCCATTCTAATGGAGATATGGAGTTCATTCCACCAACCAGGCAGAGTGAAAGAGAAAGTCCGGGGAGTGATTTCTTCCCTCGTTGGGATGGAACCACAAGGCGACGTTCGTTAGCTGACCGCAAATTTCTGGTGGGCACATATATGCGAAGAAGTGAGAGCAGGTAGGGAGGTGCGGATCCAGTAGTCACCTTGAAGGCAAACATCAGAGCCTTGAATGCGAGCAGCTATTGGCAGCCAGTGCAACTGGATGAACAGTGGCGTGACGTTTGCTCTTTTAGGCTCGTTAAAGACCACTCAAGCTGCTGCATTCTGAATCAACTGCAGGGGCTTGATAGAACAAGCCAGAAGCCCTGCAAGGAGAGCATTGAAGTAGTCCAGTCTGGAGAGAACTAGAGCCTGAACGAGAAGTTGTGCTGCGTGATTCGATAGGAAGGGTCTGACCTTCCTGATATTGTAGAGGGCGAATCTGCAGGAATGAGAGGTTTTGGAGAAGTGGTCAGAGAAGCTCAGTTTATCATCGATCGTCACTCCAAGGCTTTTGACCGTCTTGGATGGAGAGATGGTTGATCCGTCAATCTGAAGTGAGAAGTTGTAAAGAAGAGATGGGTTGAGTGGAACCATAAGCATTTCTGTTTTGCCAATGTTGAGTTGAAGGTGATGGTCCTTCATCCAAAACGATATGTCCGTCAGGCAGGCTGAGATGCAAGTCGGTACAGTGGGATCATCAGGGTGGAAAGAGAGGTAGAGCTGGGTGTCATCAGCATAGCAGTGATAGGAAAAGCCATGTTTCTGAATGACAGATCCTAGAGACGCCATGTAGATGGAGAAGAGGAGTGTTCCAAGAACTGAGCCCTGGGGCACCCCAGTGTCTAGGTGTTGCAGGTTGGACACCTCTTCTCTCCAGGACACCCTGAACTGTCGGAGAGGTAAGAACTGAACCACCAAAGTGCTGTACCTGAAACGCCCAGTGATTCGAACGTTGTCAGGAGGATCTGGTGGTTAACAGTATCAAAGGCGGCTGACAAATCCAGCAGAATAAGAACTGATGATTTGGAGTCCGCTTTAGCCAGTCTAAGGTCTTCAA
>JAZGTJ010006243.1:0-25413 GCA_036877575.1 Botia almorhae | reverse complement strand
AAGCTGCTCTTTCACATACAATGAAAGTAAATGGTGACCAGGAAGGCTGTAAAAAAGGCATATGTTCTCTCTTTTTTGTAAATTTATAATGTTGATGTTTAATTAAAATTATTAACTATTGCTTGGTGAGCTCATATCAATCACAAGTTTTACAAACTGTAAACAATCTGTTAAAAACTGTAAAAATGTGTAGAGCGTTACACTTGTATGAGTTCTCTGTCTGTTCCAGGTATGATGATTATTACTTTCTGACTGAACCCAGTGAGTTCATAAACTCACATTTCCCTGATGACCAGACCTGGCAGCTGCTTGCCATGCCCATCTCCATGGAAGAGTTTGAATCAAGACCCTTGAAGACCTCAGCATTTTATCAACTTGGATTGACCCTTACTCAACCCACACAGTACAAAACAACCACAGGTGTACACACACACACACACACACAGAACATACACCATTACAACTCCATATACAAACTAGACTAAATTCAGGAATGGAAGCTTAGTGAAGCACAAACAATGTCTGTCACACTGTAATGAGATATTAGGCGGTTGTTGGCTTCAGCCCTTGTTGAGAAGCACTGCAAAAACAGATTAGACTGTTTGCTGCAGAGATTAGACTGTCTCATGGGAAGAAAGTTATTCTTGAATACCCTCTATAGCCTGAATTGCAACAAATACAGGCAAACATATCAAGTACAAAACATCAGTGGAATAACTAAATGTTTTGGCATCTATTTTTGGTGTGAATGGCCACGTACACACTGCTGCCAAATAATGTGTGTCACTCCTCTTTTAAGAGCTTAAACCTATTCTGTACACACAGTTTGGTTATTTATGTAGTGTGTACAGAACTGAACTGTTAATACTGTGATGTCACATTTTGGCATTGACAGCCCGCCCGATGGGCTGAAACAGAGTTATGTGTCTCAGCTTGTTCACAAATTTCGATAATGCCTTTCTACACTGTACACACTCTCCCTAGCCAGCTCTGTGGTCTAGGAGCAATGTATGTATTATGGTATAAAGAGAACATGCTGTTGAAAAGCAGTTTAAAGAGAATAAACTTCAGTGTGTCAGACAAAGACACAATATTATTATAACATTTTGTAAATGTTACAATTTTTCCCGCAGATGATGGGGAAGCAATTGTGTCCATAAGCTTCTCCAGTCCACTAACCTTTTCATATGAGATGAGGCAGAGGGATCCCCAGACAGGAGCTCCAAAGCAGGAGGAGGTTGACAGCTCCTGTGGTCTTCTGTCAGTGTCTTGTCAGGGAATGAAGCTGCGTCTGCTGCCCCCAGAACCTGGAACCTACGAGGTGCAGCTATTTGCCCGACAAGAAGGTGAGCCTGGTGCCCTGCGTTGGGTTTGCTCTCTTGAGTTGGAGTGTCTGAGCATCCACCAGAGGCAGCCGCTGCCTGAAAACCCCTACCAGAGCTGGGGCTTAGCAGTTGGGGCATTGGGACAAGGGGTCAAGGGCTGCAGTGTGGAAGGAGAAAAGGCTCTGGAGGTGGGTGAGGGTGGGGAGTGCAAGGTGATCCTACAAACATCACAGCCTCTGATGATGATTTGCGAGCTCACGCACCATGAGCTCAACTCCGCTGTGGCTAAGCGTTGCCTTGCATTGCAAATAGCCCCAGACCAGCTGGTGTGCAATGTCATTTGCCCATACAAAGGATTTTACCGTCTATCTGTGTTTGTGCGGGATTATGACAACGGAAGTGGAACTTTCCAAAACGTTGGGAACTACCTGCTGCACTGTCGCAGGGGGGCGAATCTGAACATGCTGTATCCTGCTGAGCTGGGCCTGTGGTGCGGTCCTGGGATGCGTACTCAAGAAGCTGGACTTTACCACTTCAGCCACACAGGGGCGATCGTGAACGCACCACAGGGCCGCTGCAACATTACCTTCCATTGTGCCTCACCAGACCTTCAAATACATGCAGTGCTCTGTGGTGAGCAGCACAAGGAGACACGCTTTCCCCTGTCCCGATACGTCCTTCTGACATTTACAGACACTAAGGTAACTGTGAGTGTGTGTACACCTAGAGCTGGAGTCTATCGCCTCGGCCTTTATGGGCGCAAACCCCCTCAACAAGACTACATGTTGCTGTGTGACTACATAATCAGAAGTGTGTGTGAGAGGCATGGAGATCCCTTCCCTTGCGTGTATTTAGCTTGGGGAAGAGGGTGTGTGTTGCTGGAGCCACGTGTAGGTGTACTGGCTCCCCAGAGCTCAACAAGTTTTCGCGTGCGGGTTCCCGGTGCACAGAGGGTGTGTGTCGTGGGGGAAAACCAAACAGATTTGAAAATGAACAAGAGCAGAGTTTGGGAAGGTGAGGCTCCCACTGGAAACACCACACAGCTCAAGCTCGCTGCTGTCACCAGAGAAACCAATGATATGGATGTTCTCATGACCTTTGATGTTCTTAATATGGAGAATGAACTGTGAAAAGATCTCTGGAGGACAAAAGCTATGTTCACTCTGCAGTAAAATACATGTTTTTCCCCCCGCAAAGCTCAGTTCTTTAAAATGCCTGTCATGAGTTATGACAGCCGTATTGGTGACATTTTACAAAACATCTGTGCAAAGGTCATAGTTTCAGAAGCAAAACATTTGTCTTAAGATGTTTATTTTATATCTTCTACTTCAGTGTGTCAGTTCATAATAGCAATTTCAGGAAGAGAAACAAGGAGTTCTGCAACACATGGCATGACCCCTACAGAGTCCTGATCTCAACATAATCAGATCAGTCTGGGATTACATGAAGAAACAGAAGCCTGAACTGGGCATTGTAGCTTTTGGTGTGAACATCCTAAAATAAATGGTAGGTTACAATGTTTTTAAAAGGTGTGATAGTTTCTACTCATGTTTTAAAATGTTTCTTAATGACTTTATCTTAGTATATGTGAAGTGTGCATTTGAAATGTACGTATAGCAATAAAGGAGAAAGCCTGTATAATCAACTGTTCTTAGACATTGAAAGTATCTGCATAATTAAAGAAACATCTGATCAGCGTTCCTGGATCTCAGTTTGTGCAACACCAGGGACAATAATTGTCTATTCTATACAGCGGCTCCCTGGAGATACACATACTGCTGCCATTCTAAACACAGACTGTCTAGAACAGCATGCAATCAGTGTCACAGTCATATTTAACTTCACTATATGGAGCACAAACAGGCCTGAGTTGTGTTTACATGATGCTGTTATAACAACGAGTATATATATATAATATATATATAAATATGGAACCTTGAACTCAGTTCTCTGGCCAACGAGAAACAATGGCTGCTCAGTGTCCAAAGGGTGGGTACCATCTCCAGGGAGAGATGAAGTGAGCCTGATGCAAGTGGAAAAAAATGTGGGTATTGTATCTTCAAGAGGGTGAATGTATTGTTTTGGACCCCCATTGGAGCTGAGCGCATGTTGTATAAATGTCTGAGGATGTGTTTGGCATGCATGTGTGGACGTTCACAGTGGCCACTATAAAAGAATCTGGTGAATCTGAGGTAGTGTAGACTGGGTTGGAACCCAAAGCAAAGTCCAGGAAAAGGATGTGTGTGGTAGACCACAATGTGACACATGGAACAGTGCTTGAATACATATTACAGATACACATGCTAAGTTATAAATAGCTTCTGTTTTTGCAGGTCCTTGAGATTAGTGTTTCAGCTGGGCTTGGCATCCTAAAAGATGTTATCACCATGTGACAAATCCACTGCTGTGTTGCACAAACATACACATATACACTTCCATGTAGTGTCTGTTTTAGGAAGATAGTTCTGTCAGAATGTTTCAACAAACAAATCACTATGAATGACAACACAAAGCTTAGTAGCTTATAAATACTTTATTATTTAGTCATAAATACAACATATATATTAGAAAAAGCATCAGTCACAGGAGAAAACAAGAGTTACAGTAGGTTTGTGCAAGCTACACTCAAATTTTGAATTTTCACAAATGTTTGTTTATCCCTTTAAAACACACAAACAAATGAAACAAAAAGCCATTTTACAACTTTTGGCACTTTTCAAGTAGAACCATCTGAAATCTTTTTTTCAGTTAAGAAGAGATCAAAGATAATCATGAAACCCGAGAACTGGATATTCTGATACTGAGGTAAGGACTGGGGAAACCATTTTGTGAATTCCACATTTTCTATCTGGGTTGAAAAAGGTCAATGTCTCCCCATAATACCAAGAAAGATTTATGGATGCATGCTTAGCTTTTTGCAAAAATGTTTTAGCTTATAATAGCTATTTTATATATTTCAATGTTCAGGCTTCACAAGGAATTCTCCGGCTTGTCCTCAGCCACACAGCAGCAATTAAAATTATTTAGCCCTTAAGCTTGTCCTAATTTTATTACTGCCCCCTGAAACACAGCATGCCATCCACTACATAAGACACAGAATCTAGGCCTGTGGTGATGGACATCTGGAATAAAAATTCCTATGCTGGTGTTACCAACTCTACTGAATACCTGAGAACACAAGACGTGCTTTCTAAGAAATAAGTCTCTGATTGGTTAAAACATTGACTGAAATCAGCAGGCTTTTAGGGGGCAGGGTAAAATGCTTTAACGGAAAATGCTTTGCCAAGGAACAAGCCTTTTAAAAACCATAGAAAGCCTGAATGTTTATCTAAAAATAATATCATGTAAGGTAGAGACTCAGAATTTTGATTTCAGTCTCAAAAAAGTGCTTATTTTTTAAATCTGACCTTTTATAAACCCAGGTCTGTTTTTGTTCAACAAAACAAAGAAGAGACATAAAACTAACCCTCCTATTTGAATAGTATTGCATCTAATTTAAAATTATTCTTGACATATAAATGTCAAATACTTCTCACCAAACTCTGTTTAATTCCTCTAACATCAGCTCTACAGTTGTGCAGGCCAGTGCATAATACCAGGAACAGCCTCTGGAGGGCCTCACTACAGTCCTCTACGACGAGGAGCATATGCCAGATTATGGTGTTCACATATTCAACAATAAGGAAAAGAACACCAAAACATACCCTGTAAATCCATCAACCCAAGCATAAGACATCAGAATTTTAGTTTTCTTCATCTTGAGTTTTACAGTGGCCCTCCAGTGCCTTTCTGTTACTCAGCACACCCCATTGTCCCATTAAACTTACATAGTCAAACAATTCTTCAATGCCTTCACCAACGCTGGCGCTTGGCAGTGCCAGGGGATGCCCCTGTTCTGAGCCAAGACTCCGCAGCAGCAGCCAAAATCTCTCTCACAGGGAGAGCATCTGCTTTGCCCAAGGAATACTATCATCTGGCTCCAATTGAATTAAATTGATTTACAGCATTAAAAAAAATAGAATTCGTTTCTTTCTCTCGAGATAAATCTTATTTTTTCCAATATGAAAAATAGATTGAACTCTTAGGATTTCTGTCTTTGTTGCTCCAGTTTGGTGAAAGGCATTTCTGTTAGCATAAATAGATCTTAATAAGACATCTTAACACATGCAGATAGTATGTGCTAAAAATGGCTGCTACTTTGAACTACACATTATATAAGTGTTATGTAGCCCCGTACCCTTTAAGGACAGCTGCCGTGTAGAATCCAACTCGGATAACAACACAGCTCTAACCAAGTCGGAGTGTGTGCTTGTGTGCCGCATCAGGGATTGTGTACCAGCACTCATAAAATGACTGCTTCCCTTAAGGCTCTGTCACCTATTGGCAAACAGCTGGTTTTGCTTTCCTTTTTAGTTTTAAGTAGATCTACATCCTCGGTAACGTCCTTTCAGAGGTTTTCGTAACAGGGCAGCTTTCTGTAAAACTGCACTTGCATACTGACAAGGTACAGAAGTGCCAAGAGACGTACAGTCCCAAGAGACAAAAGGCAGGTTTACCATATTTGTAAATTTTCCTAGCAACACAAAAAAAAAGTTGCCCATTGCAACAATAGCACAATGTGTCTAATAAACCTCCACAGTAACTCTGAAAAAACAAACTCTTTAAGCGAGTATGGCTTGGTGAGAGCTGCTAACCCATGTAGTGTTTTAACACTAGTATAGTAATTCACTGGTATATTGCAGCACAGAGAGGACCAGCAGTGTCCAAGTTTCTTTGGAAGTACATTTCTCACAACCTTACTAAAATACACTTTAGTATTAGTAGTAATTGTTTTAAAAGCATTACTCCGCTTTTTAAGGCTCGTCTTCTAGACAAAAGATCAAAAACATTTGTTTGTGTATAAAAGACACTGCTGCCCCCCTGCTGTGTGATTAGTCAAGAGTAAACATGCATAGAACACCACACCCCAGCACAGAGCTAAAATATGACTGTAATATTGAACAATACAGATCTGAAATGGTATAAATCAGCTTCTACGGGGTGAGATAAACAAGCTAAGGCTTTAGTGCAGCCATGCTTTTATACCAATGCAGACTCGGCAAGTACAGGTTTAACACACCAAACCTATCCCTGGTGCTAAACAACAACCCAACATCAAATACAACCATATGAACTCGACGGGATTAAGAACATATTCAACCCATCGACCCATACCCTAAAACAACCCCTCCCAAAACCCCTCTTGAATTGGTACCTTGTGCTCAAAGCACTGCAGTGTTAGCTGATTATGACAGAATGGCTGAAATGAGACCCGCGGCAGATGAGAAATTCTGATCTACACAGTGGGAGTCGATAGATTGACAGACACTGACTGAGGGCAGGTGCAGTGCACCTGCCTTTCCAGATGTGTGCGGCTGGAAATGAGCCTTCTTCTGTTTGATCACGTTAAGCCTCACTGACAAACTTCATTACAATTCAGCTCAATATGTCTGCCAGGGACTGGAATTACAGTGGGACAACCAATGAAAATTTAAAGGGACATACAGTCTAGAAAATTTCATTTCTCCACTATGCACACTGCAAAAAGAGAAATGATCAGCGCAACCTCTGCATCTGGGGACTGTGTCAGCCTTCCCATCATACAGATAAAGAATGTTTATATTCTTTTAAAGGGACGGTTGACCCATCTATGATGAGACGAGACGTCTGTGTTGGATTCATATTTCTTAGCTTTACACAAGCCTTAACATTATAATTTTTACACAGCTGCGTTACATTTTACGTTTCTTAGGGCACTGGCAGTATTTACAGTCAAGATACGCTGGACAAAGGGATCTCTTATTATGCTGTGATTATTTTCCCAGACTGTGAGCTAAAACCTTTTCATCCCTCAATGGCAAATCCCTCACTCTGACATGTGAAATGGACGGTTCTGAGGGGGTAATTGGACAGTGGACTTTAGTGATTGTAAAATGACCTCCCCCTCCCACCCCAGAAAGTGAATTTGTCAGATGAGGGGATTAGGGGTCAAAGAGATCAGCATGGGGCAGAAGATCCACCTCCTTGTTGAAACGTTCAATCTCCTTATTGGCCTCCAGCACATATTCTTCTATGAACTGGTCCATCACTGAACACATGTTTAAGGAAAACTGCACGTAGTGGACAACAACCAAATCACATACACAAACAGCAAGAAGGGGTATAAACAATATATCACTATTTACTATATGAAGTGGTCAGAAATCTGTGAACACACAATGCTGAACACACATACTTTGTATTTCTTCACAGCTAGAGTTTGACACTGATGATCTTGAATTAGCACTGATTTACAGTTTTACTGAATTCCTTTGTTCGTTCAAATCTTCATTGTATGTATCAGTACATTTTAAACCCCTAACAAACACACATTAAACGAGAAGGGTGTATTTTCCTTCCCAAACAGAATTGCAAAAATAATCAATTTCACCCTACCGTCCTCCATTGTTTGCTCAAACAGGTAGCCCTGTTTAATCCTGCAGCGATTATTTTGGAATTAAAAGATACGAGGATGGAAATTTTGTTTTCCTCCGAAGAAACTGACAAAGTGATGACCGTTATAGAAGTAACCAGGAGGAAGAGGATCCAGGTGTCTTTTAACCTATAGACACAATGTTAAAAATAAAAAAGCAGCAACTGGCACAGTAGTGAGGTGATAAATAGACCTTGTAAGCATGGGTTTATGTATATATACACTCACATGAATGTATTTGATCTCCTGTGGGGTGAGTGTCCTTTTATTCTTCTTTATCTTCTTTGGTACTTTCTGTCAAATAAATATACACTAAAATGCTCAGCACTGTTAACTTTTACTATGCATAAAGTCCAGGTATACATTGCATTTACCTGTTTGGCACAATGCCGAAGCCAGTCTTTCAAGCCCTCCTGAGTGAGCCCCACTCCGTGAAACATTAGGTAACAGTTGTTTGTTGTGCATGGGCCATGGTGAGGTCCCTGATCAGCGGCAATGGTCACATTCCCACTGATAGAGTTACAGCTTACCACCATCACTCTGTCATTGTCTACAGTGAAAACAGACACCACACGCAGTCAGATCCACACATACACTTCGCTGATTCCAACATGCTGCCCACTAATTTATCAAACATGTCATCAGACATGGAGCTACGTCCAGCACAGCGTGCCAACAGCCAGCCAGCCATCCATCCCAATCAATCACTCCTCTGCGGTGTGGACTACAACTCATTAGCACTGTACACACAAGCAACAAGTCAACTTTTAAATAACAAAATGCACTGAATGTTACGAAAACGTTACAAAAATGCAACTCTGAAATCAAACCACACAATAGGGATGGGCATTTTAGACATTTTGTACTTAACAGAGTCTTGACAGCCTTTGGATGCATTTGATTTTAACAGCATCTCGCACCACCAACATTGTGGTTTCAAAACAACTTGAGTCCTAAAAATGTGTTCCATGACACCTGTGTTCTGCTCCATTCAGCGGTGTTCCTGCTAGCTGTTTAAAAGGAAATGCTGATGCAAATTGTTGGCTAACGAATTGGAGCGCCGAATGACACCTTAATGCAAAATAAAAAACAGCCTTTTAGCATATTTGTGCATAGTTATTGCTGAATTTTGTGTGAAATGTTTTAAAGTTGCAAAAAAATCAGCAATTACAATGTTTTTATGGTCGATCATTGCTGTCGCTTCTGAGAATCTGTGCCCATCCCTATAACACACCAAACCAAACATAGGTACCAAAAATTAAAAGATCTCCAGAACAAAACAGATGATTCATGGTGATAACTAGGCATCACAGATGGTGTTTAGACCGTAAGGGTCCTTAAAAAACTACACTACCGAGTGTGCTTTTACTCAGGCACTATTAAACCACTCAGAGCTCTCCATTCTGTCAGTCTGCCCACTCTCTCCATGCAACTACACCACAGAAGGAACTGAAGACGGCCAAAAAAACCCTCCAAACAAATGTGACCACAGGAGGAAACGACTAAGAAAAATGAGTGAGAGGAACAGATGTGTGCAGGCCACATCACTTTGAGGATTCAGAGGTGAGAGTCCTACCGTGTGGCGTTACCCCACAGGCCCCCTGCCTAATACTTCTCATAAGAAAATAATTTACTACACAGACAAAACCAGAGTAAAAGACATCCTGGAATCAAACAGTACACGTTTATAAACAATCGTAGATCTTGACACTTTATTTCCCATAAAAATTCTCATATTAAAGTAGAACGAGCAAGGAATCATGGAGACAGATTGCCCTACCGGAGAACAGCACTTTCCCACTGATGTGATAGATGTTTCCTGTGAAAGGACTGGCTTTCAGAGAGGATTTCAGAGCTGAGGAAACACACAGCAGGAGCAGAGAAAGTCAGTTATGCTTTGATCACTTTTGCTCCAATTTTAGAACAGAGCTGTACAGAATCCCTCTGCACACTGTCAGCATTTTTTTTTTATTAAAGACCCTGTGAAATTTAGACTCTCCTTTTACACAAACACTCCTAAATATTCAATATTAAACACACACACACACACACACACTTGCCTTTGCAGTGCTGCAGAAATAACGCTCTCTCCAATGGACGACTGAACTGAATACAGTGCTGAGACATTGACAACGAGCCGCTTCCTGAAACAAACCTGCCCTCCCACCTGAAACATTTTACAGTGTAGTACTTAATACACACGTGTGCACATTAATATAAACACACAGGAGAGGAGAGAGAATATTACCAGCCAGGATACAGCAGGTATCGTGCTCTGATCATATTAGATTGTGAGAAATTGCTGTCATTCAGGATGAGACTCATATCTTCAGTCCTATAATATAAAGAAATTTACCCGTTACAGGTGTATTATTGTGTGAATGTCCAAGTAATGCTTAATGTGCAGACCTTCCGACTGCTCCTTTTTCTGCTAGGAGAAACGCAGTGCTGGGATTGGCTGCCCGGATCAGCTGCTGCATGTGTTTCAGAAGCGGGTGCTTCTGCTCGCTAGTCAAACCCGTGAAGACGACATTGCTGACGACACCTACAAGAAAACCTGTTACTCATATATTTATTCATTTTACAGACATTCTTATTCAAAGCCACTGACAGTTTTTAGGGCAATTCCATTAAACGGTGGTTTTCAAATGGCGGATTACAATCCCATATTAAAAAACAAAAATGCTTCCAATTAAACCAAGCCAGCAGGTTCGGTGACAAACCAGAACAAAATGGGCAGGGTAAAATATTTTAAGTTTGGGCCCTTAAGCAAAACCAGTTGAGAAGCAAAGCAAACAAGGGTTTAAACCCACAACCTTTTGGTAACCGGGCCAGATCTTTAACCACTCTTCTATACCATCAGCTGATCTGTATCACACACAGGCAACATACTGACAGGAACTCACCCTGACTGCACTGCTCCAGGAGCTTCGGGAAGAAAAGCCTGTGAAAGGCAATTTCAGGGAGACATGACATCACAGAGGGTAATTACAGTGTGTTAACAGGCCCTGTAGTGACTATGTGGTTACAATATAATTAAATGATTACATATAATTCCTAATTACAGCACTTATGAACTGAATTGTTTCTCAAGAAAAGTAAGTGTGATAAATGTCATGTGGAAAAACTCTTGCCTGTGTTTGATGAAGGATGTGAGGGGGTTGATGCAGGCAGAGACGGAACCAACTGATACTGTGCTGTGAACTTGGGGGTCTGGATGAGCAGTAATAGCCTGGATTACATCCAGCACATCAGTGTACCTGTGACACACACCCAAACTCAATGCGTGAAAAAGGCACATCTTACAGTATCAAGTCAAAAGTACCAGTATTGTTGGTCCCAAACAGGGACAAAAATAACAATGTCTTCTATTGTAGCCACTTGTTTAAACATGTATCTCCCTAGTCTTTATAGTGGACTTAACTGTTTTAGGTGATATCATTATAAATACACATGTGGATATTCTATTTTTCCAAGTTTGCTGTTCACTGAACTCTATGTTGCACTAATGGAAATATTTTTACTTTGACCAACGTTTACTTGGAAATACTAATAGCTTCAATTACTTGCCATTTTTGTGTTTAATAGGCTTTGACAAATCCTAGTGAGCTGCCTACCTTGACAACATTCTGATGCTCAGAAATGCTGTCTAGGCAGGCATCTCACTAGGTGACACAGCTACAGTGTTAAAGTTTGTTTTACCCCGGAATAAGCAGCAGGACTCTGGAGGAGATCAGATCCGTCTCTCTCTGTTTGGCCAAAAGGCTGCTCAGGAAGCACTGAAGATGTGGTGCACTGAACTCCTCAGAGCCTTCCTTAGCAGGACAAAACACCTCCCACCTGTCAATCAAATTGTACTCAGTGTGCATCTACCGAAGTGTAGGTAGGATGGTAATTAACGCACCATCATCCATGCTAATTCATTCAACTCGTGGCTGGGAAGTTGGCAGCAACCATTTGCAAACACAGGTGTTAAACCTGTTGTTTGTAATTCTACACATGCCATTTGAATCTACTGACACTATACATTACATATACATATCATTGTCAGAAGTTGGGAAAATCAGGTAGGAATTCCACATCTGATTTAATTCCACATCTGATAAAATATTATAATTTTAAAGGTTTATGAAGTCTTCATTACTCTTACCTGCCACTATTCTGATTTACTTCCATCAAAAAATCACACAGATTTTCCTTATGACTCCCTGGTAACCCTGTGATGATGGTAAGAACCACCTACACACACACACACACACACACATGCACGTGCACACATACACACACACACATTTATGATCATTCAAGTGCAATATTTACCTTCTGCATTACCTATAGGTTAAATAGTGTTATATTATTTCTGCATGTATAATATAACAATGTATATATGTATAATATGAACCACATGCAGTTCACCTTTCTCTTTGACTCAAATCTGGTATTTTCATGGGCTACGTCTGAAAAGACAGCAGACAGGTGGTCGCTGCAGACAGATTCTTCACCCACACTGCTGCTGATGGCAAAATGCTTAAGAAATCTGAAAATAAGAATGTACAAACATCAACATACATTACACATTGATCAACATACCTTACGCACAGAAAAAAACACTTCAAAACAACATCATACACCAAAAAACAATATACTATTAATACTAATATACTATAAACAAACACTATAATATTAATGTTAACCACATAACACTACATCCTTACATGACATGCAAGTTTATGACATTTTTCCCCACTTCAGCAAAACACTGTTTAGCAACAAATTGAAAAAGTAGGTAAAATATAAGAATTACGATTCTGCACCTTCCAAATTCTTAATACACAACTTTATGGCATTGCCTATGCCCTTTGTAAAAGGTCAGATTTTACAAGATGCTCTTTGGAAGGTTCTCAAATGATATTGGGATCATCAGATTTTAGTACTTTGCAGCTTAAGTGCATGCTGACAATAAAGCAAAAGGGGGACATATCAAATACTAATACATTTTTAATTTTTTTAATTCGGCTCTTCACCTACAAAACGAAAAAGGGGGAAGCATTTTCCCTGGAATTTTGGACCAATAAGATTGGAGCTAAGCAGCACAAGAGGACAAAGATAGAAATCAAGCAATTGACAAAATGTCTTGTCACATGTCACACGTCATGTCCACAGCCGGTTAGGTCAAAAACAGACATGAAAAAGATAAAATATCCTTTGACACGTCACTGCATTCTGCCTGTTTAAGATGCATGTAAGTGTTAATGTCTGTTACCTGTCCTGCTCTGGTAGCTGTGGATAAGCAGTCTTCAGAACTGCTCTATAGGCATTTGCTGCTGGAGCTTGTGTCTCGTGAATATTCAACAGCCTGATGTACCTAAGAGGAAACGCATCATCATACACCTACAAAATGATGTTTAAGCAACACCTCTGGGCTCAAGCACAGAATAAGACTGTAACAAATCAGGCCTCATACTGTTGATGCTAATGCAGAATGAAGTGTTAACTCACATGCTCTTGTGCTCTGGGCTCAGCTGATCATAGAGGACGTTTTGAACTCTTATCCCAGAGTCTGACTTACGCCAAGCTGGCAGGACCTGTAAATCACATCACAACCAATTTATAACCATAAAAGAATGCACCGCCTCTGCAGGGCACCACCAAGCTAAATGTTCCACCAGTATATGTGTTCCATGTACCTGAGAATAAAAGCTTTTGTAGCTCTTGGTTCTGGGCAGCAGAGCAACAGCCAGAGAGTGTTCGGTGCTGTGTAATGGAAATGGAAGGTGTGGAAGCAGAGAGGTCTGATACTCTAGGAAGAGCACTGAAACATCAGACGAAGGGCCCTGTAAAAAAAATAATATTAATAATCAATGCTAACCTGTCACTGATGATGTATTCGTTTCATTATTGTGACAACAGATGGTATCGACTTCAGCCTTAATAGATGATATCAGCATTAATAGTCCTGCATCACAACCATGTCTGCAAAAATATGACTAGCTTGCTGTATAGATTAATTGGTTAAAGCTTATTATTATTATTATTTTGTGATGGAGAGCTGGGGAAAAAATTATAGGGAACTTAATAATACTGCTCCCAGTTCTGATTCCAGATACAGACTCCTTAACAATTCCATTAACGATTCTTAGTACGGAGAACCAGATTCAGTAAGAGAGCTGTTTAAGACTAATGGTGTCATCTGTGACTGTGACTCATTTTGTTTTGACTGATCATTCATTTAAAATATTTTTTGTGTTTCTCAGTTTTTCTGTCAGCACATTAAATTCAAATGGCAAACAATTAGAAAAACAAGAGTTTTATGTTTAATCAAACATCAAGAAAAACATTCAGTTCTTTCATTTTAAAATGATAAAAGAATCCTAATTCCAACCCTATTGAGGGCAATGCTCACCCCGTCAAAGAGTTTAATGGTGTTGATATGACTCATAGAGAGCGTGATGGAGCCGTGATGTGGATGGACAAACAGGATACCCTCAGAGAAAAACGCCAGCTTCCCTACAGGACAAGAAAAACATCAATGCCTGCACACAATGACTACAAGAATATGACCTTCTTTCAGAGGTGAAATCTGACCTTCCTCAGGTGTAGACAGCAGGCTACTGGAGAACATGTATGCAGAATCTCTCGCTGTTAAAGAAATGCCCAAACATGTACCATCCTCTTTCTGTTCTCATACACACACACACACACACACAGAGGAATTATATAGTACATATGACAGAAGAAGCTTCAGTGGTTTGCATAAGCTTACATTGCAAAACAAATTAACCTTCAGCAATTGTTGAGCCTGTTCAGACATCCGTACATCAGCTTCATCTACCTATAAAACACAGAAGTTAACAAATTCAGCATTTCATTTAAAATGTTTACAAAAATGTTCATACAGCTATGTCTAATATTTAAGAGCAAGGGAGAGACAGTGAGTTTAATATACCAGCCAGCAGACATGGCGAGGAACTGATGAGGTGAGCACAGTGAAGCTGCCATCTGAGGAAAGAGCGCCATCTGCAGGACAAGAGACCTCTTTCAATAACCACACACTGCGTTTATCTGTACAGCCAACTGTATACTCTAGTGTTGTCATGATACTGGAATTTCTAACTTTGATATGAAAAATATTGATATTCTATACCATTTTTGATACCACAGGGAACAAACTGCCACAACAGCTAATATGTACCATTGTATTTTTATTAACCAATGTTATCAAAGTTTAATAAATACTGTAACAGATGAATTGCTCATTGTTCATTAATGTTGGTTAATACATTAACATTTATATGATGAAAAGATTTTAATTTTGGATTCACAAATACTCATTGATCAACGCACGTAAATAGAGCACTATAGTAAACACAGATGCGCAAAGGTGCATCACACATGAAAAGAAACTTCACTGGAAAGACATGAGGACACTTATATCATTAACAATACTGGGCCATCCTGGTTAATATTCGATATCGATACTTCTGGAAATAAGTATTGGTACCGTTTCATATATTTCAGTATCGATATTGAAATTGGTATCCAAATATCAATATTTTTAATAACGTTAGTATATTCTTAACATATCAGATTCTCACCTCTCTGCTGAATGTAAATGCTGGACTCCAGAAAAGACTCTGAGAAAACTACTGATCCCAAGTTTACTCCACTCTGGAGATCTGGGATATCATACACCACCATGGACGCCTGTGGAAGCGTCAGCCATTTTAGTTTCAATATAATCAAAAGCTGCAGTGTGTGTAATAAAAAACAATTTCTATACTCACAGTTTTTACCAGAAAACGACTGTCCTCATCACTGAGCGGAATTACTCTGTTTAAAGAGAAATGTAGCATTTCTACAAATTATGGAACACAAAATCCTAAATAAATTCAATTAGTGTATAACGTGTACAATACAGTGTAAACTGTATAAATAATAATTGTGTGTAATAACTGTATAAATAACGTGTGTTTGTGTAAGCAACTCACGTTCCCTCATTGTTAACAGCCTGTATGCTAAACACAGCTTTGGACCTGAAATAGAAGTCCAAATTCATAACGCAAGCAGATACATTTGCAATAGTTAAATCTATTACATACATTTTTTTTACTGTTGATGTTTTATAATGGAGTGTCATTTCTGTGTGTGTTGCATACCTGAGAGCTCCTCTGTACTGGATCAATCCATATTTGTCCAAGCAAAGCTGAAATGTTTGCTCTGCAACATCCTTTGCCTTGGAAAAAAAGCATCATTTGCTATCACATATAACTGGTGCAACATGATGCCACCTTACTTATGGTGGTCCAATATAGGTAAAACTTTCACCCACACTTAACAATTCCCTGTTATGTTGCCTATTTTAATGACATAGGGTATAACTTATGTCATTATTGTTAAATGGGATTGAAAAAATGCTGATTTTTCCTAACAGGTTTTCTGAACACTCCCCCCATCTGTCATTGGTCAAACATATTTTATAGCCACACCTCAAACCCACGCCATTGGTTAAGTCAATGTTGCTATGCCAGTCTGGACAGAATTCTTCAGAAAAAAAAAGCAATGTTTCAATAGTACCATCGAGCCACAATAAATAACAAATGGCCACAAAATGGTTTATGTAGATTTGCCTCTGTATTTTAATATGGGTAAAGAAAATTATTATTTTAACATAGAACTGTAATCTGTAAACAAAAATGTACCACTTTTAATGTAAATCTTACAGTAATGCTGGTCACAGGTTTGCTAAAATGGACCCAAGTAATTTATTTCAGTGTAAAATTACCTTACTAGCACTGGAGTTGATGGAAAAACATTTGATTCCTGCCAGTACTGACTGAACTGCAGCGGAGTAGATTTGTGAAAGCAGCCTGTAACACACCAGATCTAATTTCAGTACCTATCAATACCATCATAGCACACAACCAATCACAACTGGAATACTTACTGGAGATCAGTGCACTTCTGCTGGATGTTGTCATTTCCTGTCAGAATAGAGAAACCAATGAACCAACAACAGAGTTAAGAGGAATTCTGGAGGGATTAAAGACATTTTTAGAGGCATACTTACCCAGGTATGGGACATGAGTGCTTCCAAAAAAATAGGTTCGAGCACAGGCCAGTGGCCCTTTAGGAGCCACACACTGCAGCAGCTGTAACAGAGACAAACACCTATATCAAACTGCATATGAATAAAAGAATGAAAGATAAAATATAAATAGAGGCCACTGTGTGGCGCTCACTCACCATATGTTTGGCAATACCCCCACCAAGTCCAGTGTTGCGCACCTGATGGCCTTCGGATGGGAAGGTGAAACAGTAATTCTCTATATCTTCCTTAGCTGAGTGACTCCCAAACAAGACAAATGGCTGCCTGCTTTTACTGGGATTCAACACAAATGATTTAAAAGGCATCATATGCTTTACAAAGAGAAATTATTTCTGCATAAGGGTCTTAGAAAGATCTGCTTCATGCATTTAAGTACCTCTTGTCTGTGATGTTGCTGGAAATTAGACCATGTGAATAATATGTTCGGAAAGGCTGAACGACACAGAAAATGTGATTAAAACATCAAGGAATGACTCATTTGCACATCTTTTCCAACAAGAAACAGCATTCGTAACCCATTCAACTACTGCAGTGTAATGTATTTGAGAGTGTAACATAATATTCAACAAGGAAAAAACTGTAGGGCAGGACTTGATTATATCCATAGGGAAATAACTGGTTTATGAGCAGTGGCTGTTAAATACAATAATGGTCCACACGTGAATAGGAGTTTGCAGATCACTGTATAGGACTACTCACTGCCTGAAACTCCACCCCACTGTTAAGGCAGGGGATGATATCTGGGTCAAGCAGGCTGAGTTCACCCTTAGTAACACACTTAAGGTAATTTTATTGGCTATTTTTGCAACAATCTTTATTACATTAACGTAAATTACTGTTAACTATTTGCCAAACTTTAAAAGGGCTGACTAACCTACAATTAAATTATTGACTAGCATAGAATTCCCATTCCACACTAGCTATACAGAAAGTTGTTTCAGATGGTGAAGAAAGTTTTTTTATGAAAGACTCTTAATACAAACATTTGGCTTCTTTGGAATAATTTGCTCTAATTATGATATGCATTTAGAATGTAAACAGGGCTGATGTTTACACTGACTTTTAATTGTATTTAAATTATTTATATTACAATCGACAGGTCTGTACCTCTGCAACTTGGGCCTCTGACAGCTCCTGCATGGACAGTGCGCTCTCTATGTCCATACTAGAGAAGAAACAACTCCACTGTCTTTCAAAAAGCTGCAAATCCTGTAACAAAACATGACATCCACTCTTGTACTATAACTACAATAAAGATGTGCATGTAATAATAACTATGCTAAATAGCTATGCTTCAGGAATTTTACCTCATTAAGAAGGTTGTCTAGGGACACTGGGTCCAGTCTACTATAGACTTGCCATAGCTTCTGACTTACATCTGTCAGCTAAAACAAAAAAACAATTCTGGTGGAACACTATAACATACGTATCAATATGTATGAAAATCTAGCAATCACATTTTATATTATTAGCATAAGTCAGTATAAATAGAAGACCTTGTATTTCATGGTAAAAAATACTCCGGCACCGATTCCTTCCAGGGCAAATGCCTGAATGATAGGCCATTTTTCCATCATGAACATGTCAAACTTCTGAACATGGCCTACAGACAATACAAATAAACCAAATTCAAATAAACCTAAATTGAAACTTATTCAAATACAATTTATGCTTTTGTCACACAAGGCAAGAAGTGTATCAAATGCTTACCATGAGAACTGTAGGGGATTCCGATACAACGGCAGTCTCGAACCATGGACACAAAACTTGATATCTTAAATTCTTCTGCCACCTCTTCATCCTCATACTGGGAAAGAGAAATAAAAAAGGGGGAGAAAAAAAGCAGGTAGTAGATTTGATATACATGGAATGACATTAGGACAGATTGGGGAAAGCAGTGTGACAGGTCAGTACCTCTGTCTCAGTCAGACAATGGAGGTGCAGGTTCCTCCAGTGGGAAACATAGGGAAGCAGGTAGCCATAATTCACCGGGTTGCAGTACAGATGCACACACTCTGCCTTAATAAGAATGATTACATCTACAAAAAATAAGCAAACATATTATCAGAGTATATACCACATTCAAAATGTGCTTATTATTGCAACAATAACAGATTACAATACAATAACTGTTTAAAGCTATTATTGAATACGAATGGATGAGGAAAATTATACCATCCAGTACTTCCTCTGGAAAGTCCTCTGGGATCTGCTCCATGTCAAATTGGTTGTGTTTATACCGGCCACAGAAAAGGTAATTGGCCAGCTCGCTGCAGCCTTCATTGTAGCGGCTGTCAATACCTGACAAATCCCACACAAAACAACCTGTTACATACAGGTGGCTCATTGGTGCAGGTCGTCTCCACCTGTCTCTTTGGAGTAAAGACGGAATAAGTGAGAGAGCGCAGGTGACATTTATTAATCAACTCACCCAGGGAGCAGAGGATGCCATCTGGAGCTGTATTAACAACATCTTTTAGCAGAGCTTGGACCTGCCGCAATCGGGAGCAGCTGCAAACACAGCACTGCATTACAGCACTGAACATGGTTTAGGTAATAAAACCATATATAATAAAATACTGCATTACTCTAGACAGAATGCAAGGATTCCTTATAGGTTCATGTAAAGAAAAACACTGACAATGTTATCGTCATTAAAGGGATAGTTTTCTCATCATTTACTCACCCTAATGTCATTCCAAACCTGTATGAGTTTTTTTGCTTTTGAGGAATGCCAAAGAATATATTTTAAAGTATGTTGGTAAGCAAACAACAGTGGCACTCATTGACTTCCATTGTATGGACAGATTTAATGACAAAATATTGTTTTTTTGTTTTGTGTTCCACAGAAAAAGTCAGGTTTGGAATGACATGAGGGTAGAGTAGGAGAGAGTAAAAGGTAGAAAAATTTGTCATTTTTCTCTTTAAAAGTGGCTGGTATATTTTAGCTTATTGTAAAAAATGTGCAGAGATGTTTTCAATTTGTTCTTTATCTTAAAGAAATGAAGTTCACCCAAAAAGTCTTTATTTATTTACCCCCGTACAGTTATTTATTTTTACGGTTATTTTTTGTGAAAATTAAAAGTACACATTTTAATTTTATTATTAAATAAAATGCGTGTCATGCGTGTCTTCTCTATGCATGGCCATGTTGACAATGGCTGTCAGAAATCCAGAAATGACTAAACAAAAACAACATAAATAATCATTATTATAATAATCATTATAAAATGCTTATTTGAGGGGTGAACTACCCTTAATATTTATTAGTAATGCTTCAGTGAGTAATACTTCAGTGAGTAATGCTTCAATGAGATGCTTCAATGAGATGCTTCAGGGATGACATGTTGAAAAAAGGCCTGTCTTTGTGGTTACAGGCCTCTTCTATCCAAGAGGTGGTTGCTTATAACAATTTACTTTCCTTGAAACCATGAATCTGTTCACTCCAAAATACTGTTCCATATTTGGAAAACACAGCAAATTATATCATCAAATTAAGTAATTATAATAATTATATAAATATTAATATTTTATATATTTTATTTATTAATAATTATTGACAGATCATTTCTAACAAATGATCTACTTACAGACACACCGACACATTTCATGTAAGATGTCTCCATATTTAAATGCCAAACGTCAACGGTCTATACATTTGAATTTCAAATATCAACGGTCACACAAAGTGAAAACGGTTTAGCGAACAAGACTGAACTGAAATTAGCTATTAAAAATACAGCAAAATATAGTCAAACCAATGAAACCGGATGTTTACAGTATTTTCTTGCTGTCACTGTCTTGTAAACTGGGTCAGTGTCTCAAGGGAGACAAATCAAGCGAGATGAATGGCGGTTTCTCACTCAATGGTGGGCGTGGGCGTTCGGCTATATTGTTAGGTTCAATTAAATAGGTGCCAATAACATTTTTATTGAACAACAGACAATTATGTAGCATTTTTCTAGAATAAAGTCCTTTCCTTCTACATGATATCAGTATGGTTGGTTCAACGGATGGATGGCCTGCGAAACTGACGCACCATCGTTTAGATCGAAATAAAACAGCATCGTGGAAACTGGCACGAAAATAAACGACGGAAAATATAAATTACCTTACGGCAGCGGTCATTATGAGAGATTTCCCATTTTTCCTTACAGCAGCCATGTTCATTGTTTGGTATTTAGAAAGCTTTAGGAGATCTTTGACTATTTCTACTGCTGTTAGTCTCCATAGCAAACGACTTACTGTAGAAGAGAACAACAGACTGGAACGCGTAGGAACCGCTCATACCATCTCCTTAAGGAGGGGGGTTGTCAGTTTTGGCGTTGCATAGTGGTAAACGACAGACAATATGCCGTCATTGCATAAAATATTAACGTTGCTTGTGTAATATTATGTATAACATTGTCATTAAAATTCCTTTTAAAAACATAACAGAGAAAGCAAAACAATAGAATGACACCGCTACCTCCTTCTCCTCCGTTGAGGTCGAATGAAGAAATCTTGCCAGTGTCTCATGCAATCCCCGATTAGTGTTTTATTGTTCACGTATACAATACTTAGTCGTTTAAAGAAAATACTTTTTACGAAAATACGTTTCGGGTTTAGACAGCAGCATTTACATGCGTAATATTTATGTCTATTGTAATCTAACCCCTTGAGGCATATTACAATGACAGATAGCCAAACACTTAACATTCTTATGTATATTTGTAGTTTTTGACTGTGTTGTGTCATAAATTGTGAATCTTAATTCTGTCTAACGTTTAGAAAAGAAACATTTTGGAAGCATGGAGCTGTGGAGTGGAGGTCCACATTGTTATGCATTCCAATGGTGTTATCATAAAGATTCCTGCCTGTTTTTTTTCTCAAATCTTTTCCAAAAAAAGTTTTTAAAAAATGCTTTATGTATTATGCAAAGCAGGGATAAAGTCTATGACTGGGAGGTGAAGACAACATTTCGCAACATACTGTATCAGCACAGTATCAAGCCTTTCCATTTTCTAAGGTCTAAAAGTAACAAAAATAGAAAAACAGGAACTCTGGTAGATGACTTGTGGCTGATAACGTTAAGATAAAGAGCTGGCAGACAGTTTGTTAAACTTCCCTTAAAAACACACAAACCGCTGCCAAAGACAAAAACAAAGACACAGTCAAACAAAAACAAGCAAGCCCCAGGCCCACTTCTATTATCCTGTTGCTTTGTTAGAGTACATTAAACTGGCTTGCACAGGAACCTTTGGGTGATCAGAATCTTAATTTAGGCTATGTCAGAAGTAAGTTAAAGGAAATGCTCTAGCCAATTAAATCACAGTTTGGGTCTCAAATTGGGACTCAAAATGTGCCCTTACGTTTATGATAACTGACAAAATGTACAGAAAACACTATACAGTATGTATATTGGCTTTCCCTCCAAATGTATTTTATGATTTGAACTAAACTATTGCATCAGGAAACTGGAACGCTGCCACTGGACTGCATTCCAATGCTTTACCCAAAGGAATTGACTTCCTTGTACAGTATGTAAGTGGTGTTCATTACTGTCTGGTCACTTATTTTGATCAGTTGTGTCTAATGGTTCTTACCATTTTGGCTGACCTTTTTTTTTCAAATTGTTAATACTGTACACCTCTAATTTGCTGAAATGAGTCTTGAATTAAGTCTTTTTTAGACTCCATAACCATAAACCATAAAACCATAAATTACTTTAACATACAGCATCAAAAAAATCAGTACCATGCATTTTTTGCTAGGATACTATTTAATATTACTCCAGTTGTGTTTTCCTGAAAGAAGAAATTCATATGTTTTAGGATGCCTTGACGTTGAGTAATTTATGGGCAAAATATAATTTTTAGATGATAATTTATCATCTTATTCTTTAAGTCCTTTTATTATTTCTTTTACTGTACACCTCTAATCCTTTTTTCACCCGACTCACATATTTTTTACATACTTTTTACATACTTTTTGATGCCAAATCTGTGTTTTATTTAAAAATAAATAATAATAATATTTCAAAATACTGTATATCTCCTGGTGGCTATATATACAATGTATGGAAAAAGGTTTTTATAAAGTAAAATCAGCTTGCTACATGCAGCAGGCATTGTGTACATTGATAAGTGCTGTCAAATTCATAAATGTTCTTGACACTGTACATCTAAGATATTCGCAGGCATACTGCATAATAGCACAAATGTAAAAAATTCATTTATTAATTTTAATATAAGCTACTCATTGTTTGCTCATGTCTAGTGGGCTGGACATGCTTATTCTGAGAAAAAATGGTAGACAAGAACCTGATACAGAAGGACGGGTGTAGCCTTGTTTTTTTATGAGTACTGAGTGTATGAATGTGCTGAGCATTAAACAAACATCTAAGTAAGTTAGACAAGTGATTGTTCACCCAAAAATGACAATTCCGTCAACTCACCATTACATTGTGCCAAACCTGTACTCTATGGCTTTCCTTTTGTGAAACAAAAAAACTATACAATAAAGTGAATATTCATTCACTTTATTGTATAGTGAAAAGATGCAAGTAAAAGGTGGCTAAGGATGCCATACTTCATCCACTGGTACCACAACACAAACTTTGGAATCTAAAGAATATTAAAATGTGGCCAACAACCTGCTGAAAATAGTTTGCTGGTGTTGGACCAAATATCACATACAAAACAATGGAAATTTTAAGTATTCTCAAGTCAGGAAGTTATTATCCCGCACACAGAAAGCTACAAACAAAGATAAACACGTCAACTGAAAAAGAAACTGTTGTACTCCTCAAAAACCTGGCATGGACTGTTTTACTTAGTTTGCAGATATTACAACACCAGTTGAGCAGGCTGTTTAACTTAAACAAATTTGTGGACAAATTCCGTTAGCTCCGACTGTTGGTCTAGCTTGACAAATGTTATAATAATAACAGAAACAACTGTATTTCATAACTCATATTTAATGAAGCACTCAAAATTTATTACATAACACATAGTTTTGCATTGCAACATGCTTAAAACAAATCCACAAACCAGTCCGTTAAACTGTCACATTTAGGGGAAAAAATCTTTATCTATTAATCATACTGAGATGCATTTTTTATCTACTTGAAGGTGTTTCATTTAAAAAAATACTGCCATTGTCCTCCTAAAATTATTTAATAAAAATGCTGATAAGTTCATGTTAATTTTGTTTCGCTTCTGAGTTACTGCCAGATTTGATACTGGGGCAAAAGCAAAATAAGCTCTGACATGCTGTAGGGTTTTCTATTAACCAAGCTATGTACAGATAAACTCTAATTCCTTCTAAATTATACATTTATTTTACATTTCTTACATTTATTTACATTTCTTACTATATAGAGTGTACACAATTCATGTCATTTTGACCTCATTAATTGGTCTGTGTTATTACCGGAATATCTGCATCTGTTTAGTTATTATGATGTGATACCTTCATTTTTATACATTATCATTTAAATGTTTATAGTGGTGTTGATTACATTTTATTTAGTAAAAGGAAAAGCAAACCATGACAAACCTGTAAAAACATACACAACATAGCTTCAGGTATAGTAAAGATTTTATTAAAATGTAAAAAAGACTTGAGATTTGCTGAACCTATGAAACATTATAGATGATATATGCAAGGGATTGCTTTCTGTGCCTAGCTTTTCTTTATGTTTTTACTTTATTGGGTCATTGTATTATCAATCCACTGAGTGTAGTGGGAGATGATGGTGTAGAGTCCAGGCTTTCTGCTAGAGCCACATTTTTTCCCTCCATTAGAGGTTATCCCCACGGCAACACCTTTGTATAACAGAGGACCCCCAGAGTCACCCTATGGGACATAATTTAAAAGACAATGGTTATGTATGGCAATTTGAACATAAAAAATATTTTAAAAATATGAAACTTACATCACAAGTATCCTTCAGTCTTTCAGCAGCACAGAGCATGTTGCTGGTGAACTTTGACCCATAGTGGTCCCCACGACCACAGCGCCATCGTTCCAGGACAGTGATACTGAGCTGCTGCAATGTGTCTGGTCGACCTCCCATATTATTTAAAGATCCCCATCCAGCTGTTTCCACAATAGCTTTCTCCTCTGGGTCGTCCCCTCCTTCTCGTTGGAATTTCAAGGATTTTACCGCATCACTCTCTGCGATTGGACTTTCCAGCTGTCAATAACAAAGACATGTAATCTGTAATTCTGACAGTGTGCTGTAGAAAACAGCCACTGCTCTCTTACAGCTGCAGAAAAGAATGTTTGAACCTTTTCATATAAACATAAACAGATTTCATATTCAGCTACGTGCAGCAGGGTGACAATATGTACCTTGAGAAGGGCAATATCATTGTCATAGTTTCTTTTATTGAAATCTGGATGGTTGTAGACTGCAGAGACATCAAATGTTTGTTTAGTGTCCTCAGATCTGGACAGTGAGTGAGCACCCAACACGACCTTAATGC
>JAZGTJ010006242.1:0-25414 GCA_036877575.1 Botia almorhae | reverse complement strand
CAAGTGCGTTTGTGCGTTAAGGGGTCATTTTGTTTGTACTGTAATTAGGTTTATTGCTTGTTATGACTTAGTGTACCAGCTAACAATTTTAAGTTGTAAGAATATTTCCCTAATGTTTCCATAGTAACAAAAACACAAATCCTAGGAAATTTAAAATCATCCTGTTTTTTAAATGTCGTATTAACGTTATTGCTTGGGTTTAAGAACGTTATTTAGACTTTTTAAATTATGTAACATTTTAAAATGCTCCACGAACAGCTTAAGAATGTTAACTTCTACTAACATTATTGCAAGAATCTTAACTTAATCTGCTAACTTAGAAATAACTTTTACGTTAGCCACCGTTCTGAGAACGTTCCCTGTTAGCTGGGGAGACAGTCATGATACTCATCCGTGTTGAGTTTCTTTTGCGTTTCTCGTTCTAACTGTGTAACTGCCATTTGTGGACTAAATGGTGGTGATCATTTCTCCATTTCATGTCTTTTTCAGTTGCCTGTCCGACTGTCATTTTGTGTCCTCCATATTGACTTGTCATCCATTTCTCATCCTGGGCTCTGATTGGTCCGACAGGTGTTGGATCAGTGGCGGTAATCCATCCTCCATTCCGTGTCTTTTATGAAGCTGTTCTCTAGTTTCTATCAGTCATATGTGTTTTAGCTTTATCCTCTGTTAACTGTCCTCCATTTTGTGTCTGAGCGCAGGTAACTATGGTGAGAGCGGCATGGAAGCTTTTAAGGAGCTGGCAGCAGAGGAGGGTCTCTGTATCGCCCACTCTGATAAGATCTACAGTAATGCTGGAGAAAAACACTTTGACCGGCTGCTTAGGAAGCTGCGCGAGCGCCTGCCCAAAGCCCGCGTGGTCGTCTGCTTCTGCGAGGGCATGACTGTGCGTGGCCTGTTGATGGCCATGCGGCGTCGTGGCGTTTCTGGGGAGTTTCAGCTAATTGGGAGGTAAGGCAAAAAAAACCAAGAAACTATGGCAGAAAACTCACTCACTCACTCAGAAAACTTAGCTGTAATTTGACAAAAATTGCCGACCTTGGAAAGACACAGAGGCCAGTCAAAAAGACACCCACACGTCTTGCTTATACATATCACAAATGAATCATTAATTGTGTGGCGCAAAGAGCTGTATTGTTTGTTTATTGAATGTACTCTATAATCATTATTTAAAGGGATAGTTCACCGCAAAAATATAAATTCTCCCATCATTTACTCACCCTCATGTCATGCCAAACCTGTATGACGTAAGAGAGAAGATATTTTAATGTCTCAGTGGTTTTGTGTCCATACAATGGAAGTCTATTGGTGCCACTGTCGTGTGGTTACCAGCGTACTTCTCGAAATATCAGAAGCCAAAAAAGTCATACAGGTTTGGAATGACATGAGGGTGAGTAAATCATAAAAGAATTCCATCCTGTAAATGACTTGTTTATGGAATGACAGAAATGGCTGTTTCTGCCTGTCTATCACTATACACGTTCACAGTGGAATATATGGTCATATTCATGTACCATTCAGCCTGATTGGTCCAACTGTTTATCTGCATTGGGCGGAGTTTTGAAACGAGGCGGAATACGAATTCGGTGTCTGTCTGGCGTAAGTTCCACACTTAAAGTTTTGTGTTTTAATAAGTTTGCTCACTGACTTGGCATGTTCATAAATGCCTTTTCATTTTGGCACGAGAGAGGAGACATCGGAATGCTTGGACATAACTGTGTTGCTTCAAAACACACAAGTTTCCAGGGAAACCAGATGAGCTTATATATGGACATCGAGAACAGAGGCGCTTTTCACACTTTTCACCATTAATGAATAATTTGTGATTCAGAAGCTGGCTTGCAAATCCCTGTAAACTGCCCGTCTTTGTCTTATTCTGTGTGTGTGTGTGCACGCCAGAGAGGGAGGTCACTTGATTTTAGAGAGCCGTGGAGAATGCTGTGGGCTGAGTATTAAATATTCAGTCTTGCAGCCTCTCAGGAAATATATCTCATGCCAGATAACCAGCAGGCAAGCAGAAGATCGCTCTTCGCTATATATTTTTTCCAAATCTTTTTTCAAAAATGGATGCATCATGTTATCGCTAATGACGAGCACATTAAAAAAGGTGCCAGCCATTATTCGAGTGTTTGAACAGTTATTGCACTTACTAAAACCTTTATAAGAGGAAAGTCAAGTGGATCCCTTTAGCATCCGAGATATTATCATAAAATCAAAGGTATTGTAGTTCTTCTCTCCCGAAGGCTGTTCTCAGATCAGCCGAATTGTCAGATAGCAACTCTGGTGCAGCAGTGGATAACATTCGCGGACACAATCTTTTCCAGACTTGAAGCTCTGGAAATGAATTGTAGCAGCTATCTTGTCTAATATATATCAAGGCCACATCTGTAGCCCACCCACCTAAAACCACAGGCGGACCATCAGATTCAGCAAACAGACTTTCTAGGTCAAAACATTGTGTCTGGAGTCTGGCTTATCATCTATTTTTGCATTTGCACGACCCTGTCTTATTTAGTTTTTGTGGCAATAGAAATTAACATGTGTGTTGTTATCAGTACATGTTAGAGTGGAGAAGAGAGAGAGAGAGAGAGAGAGAGAGAGAGGGAGAGAGAGAAAAGCTTTGCGATCTAATGGAGATTTATTCATTTAAACACGTTTTGCATTGTCATGGTAATGTGTGTCCAGGCCTTCAAGCCAAGAAAGTGGATGATGTACATCTAAGATAGAGATAGGGAGAGAGAGAGCGAGAGAAACCGAAAGCCAGCGTCAGCGAGAGGAACATAAAGAGAGACTGATTAAAAGAGAGAGCGAGAACAGAGTGTTTGAAACGCTGCTGGTATCGCTCTTTATCTAAAGCAACGTTCAATTTTTGCCTTGAGTTTTCAGTCTGAGAAATTTCAAGGATCGTAAACGATTTCTCATATCGTAGAGTGAAATTGGCTGTCTTTGGTCATTTAGTGCATATTGAAAAGTCTGGCGAGCAACAATCATAAACAACATTAAAAATCGTACAGCGTTCACCTTGCTTAAGGCCCAGGTGAACTAAGTGTGTGCGGATTTGGGTGTGTGTGTTTTGTTTATTCAGAGACGGCTCATTTTGCACAAAAACCAGACTATGTAATTTTCTACAGCACCAGAAAAAAACGCATTGACTTTATAATTTTTAATCAACATGCTCAGTCTCGCAGGGAGTTTGCCTCGAACACTTATTACACAGGATTGCCTAGAATAGTCAAGCTACACCGGTCACTATCTTTGCCTCTGTCTCTTAATGAACAAATTAATGGAATTGAATCGCAATATTCACAATAATCCCATAAAGCACGTGCCCAAGAGACATTTTCATAGGAACACATTGTCCTGCTCTCAGGACAGAGAAATCCAATATCGGCTCTTCTGTGTTTTAGCCGTTTGTTTCAAGTGCTGACAAGAATCCAAATTAAATGTTTACCGAAACATCGTCTTCCCTTTGTGCATTGTGAACTCCCAGTCCCCACAGCTCTACAGTCCCGATAAATCTTTAGTGTTTTCCTCTAAACACTCCTTCTCGCCTCTCATCGCACATTTAGTTGCATCCCGAATTTGGATTGCAGAAATAAACAAGATGTTGCTATGCAATTTCTAAGCTGTTCTGGTGAGTGGTTTTAATGGCGTTGCTATGCGGTGGTTCGAATGTTCTGGGTGGTTTCTAGGATAATTCTAGGTGGTTGCAAGGGTGTTTTGGTAATCTGAAAGGAATCTTCTCATTAGATAATTTGAAGTGCCTTGTTGGAAAAAAAAACTGTTTAGATGTGTTTTGCCTAATGTGTTTTTGCTGGTCTTAGCTGGTGCTGGTGTTTAGCTGTAGCTTCTCTTGTGGTGTTTCACTGGTTTAATCTGGACCAGCTGGTCTTCCCGCCCAGCCAACTTAGTGTTTCGCTGGTTTGCCAGATCTACCAGCTGGTTCCCCAAGATGATCAACTGAAAAAGTGTCCAGACCCCTCAAAAATCATCAGAACAGGCCAGCCTTATTAGTTCAGGCTGATTTAGGATGTTTTTCAGATGGGTGTATCAGTTCCTCAGCAAATTCCCAGTTCTTTCTTGCTATCATTGTGTTATTACATCACCTAACTTTCCCGTTAAAACCTGAGCGTCCCTCACCAGCACCTCTCTTTAATTAGCATCACACTGCCTTTCGGCTCTGCTCATCCTGTGAGAATATTGCAGGAACTTTATTTGCATAATCAGCTGTCATCTTGCCATTGTTTTGGGGATGTGTCTCTTCATAGAGGGAAATTCACGGTTTTATCAATGTCACAGTTACCGGACGGTTTGGGCAGCTTGTACAGTCACTGGTGATGTTTTGGGCATTCATCTGTCTGTGTGGAGCAGCATGGGGCATTGTTAGCATGGAGCAGATTAGCTTAAACAGGGCTGCAATCTGGGTAATAGACTTTAGTTAAGACGGATGTCAAACAAATAGCACAGAAGCAGCTCCTTCCTTCCAGTTTTCAAAGAGCAGCTACCTGCTGTCCAGGCACAAACTTTGTCAGCTTACTGCAAGTGCCATCTCTTTCCAAAGCCACGTACACATAGCAACAGTCATTGCTAATGTCCAGTACACTTAACCACTGTCCCAAATCAACAGACTAAGTGACTTCCCAGCTAGCAATTTTAGGTTGTAGGAACGTTTCCCTAAAGCTTCCATTATGTAACAAAAGCAATAAAAATGTTATTTTAAAAGTTGTAGGAGAATTCAAAATGTCCATTTAACATTATTGCTTGGTTATAAGAACGCTACTCAAACATTTTGTTAAATCTGTAACGCCTTTAAACATTCTGTTAGCAACTAAAGAATAATGTTTTTGATAAATAAGGTACGTAACACAAAAAAACGTAATACTAATGTTACGGCGAGAATGTTTTTGTAACTTTCAGAAAACAGTTGTGCCAATGTTCTGAGAACGTTCCCTGTTAGCTGGTTCCACCCAAGCCAGAAGATACATTGCGTATAGACGGTTGTATTGAACAGTTTTGTCTTTCTGTGGTTTGGCAGCTTTAATAAAGTGTAAAACACATGCAGTGCTCTTTGAGGCTGGGCACTATTCATGACCATGTTTGTAAGTAAGTGGGTCATTTACTCAAAGGTGCGCTTGAACTCCCCAAACAGCTTTTCTCCTGAGGTTATTTTCTCCTGAGTAATGTGGAGAATTGGATTCGGAATTTTTTAATGCACCCAGTACGTCGTGATTATCTATGACCTTCTTGTAGGAGTCGGAATCTGGGAATATTGTGGTTTTTGTAGACCAGTGGAAGCGAATACTTGAGAACATCCTTTTCTCATTAGCCTTCCATTTTGGAAGTATTAAAAGATTTATTAGTCATGGGTGAGGAAAGAGAGAAAGAGAGAGAGAGAGAGAGACAGAAAAAGTGAGTTTGGTGGGTCTGTATGCGTGTGCACTAGAAGTTCCCGCATTTGGGTGTAAAATTAGTTTTTAGTGGAATGAAAAACCAGGAGACAGGAGGAAAGAAATGTTAGAGAAAGGATTGTTTTACATGGATTGCAGCTCATAAAAGAGCCAGTGTTATTTGGTATCTCTTTCAGCCTTATGCAAAGTACATGATGTAAGCCGTTTTGATGGCTTGAAGGATTAATCAAGATGAGATCATGTTTATAATCGGTTCTCATAAGCTCAGTAGAAATCTGGAGGTACTGAAATAAATGTAAAGTATATTTTAGAACCACTGGAACGTGCGGATTAAAACCAGTTGTTAGTCATTAATCACCAGTTGCTGCGCAAAGAATAAATACTGTTCGACAACCTGAGCTGATTCAGTGTTAACAGTATGATCTGTGGCAAACTGTGTGTTGACTTCCCAGTCCATGATGCACTTCACAGACACACTCCGAGGCCAATCTCAAGTCTTAACATTCAAACATCTACAGCAAAACTGCATTAAAGCTAGGAAAGCCTGCAGGCATCCCAACGGCCCTGTCATTGAAGCTGTATTATACCACATCTGTTGTAAGAGGTTACCCAGAATCTCATGTCATTATGCAAATTTTCAGGTTCTAGCCCAATGTGAATTTGAATTCAGATGATTTCCAATGACTGATGAATTTAGTGAAGCAATTAGATTAAAGTGTGAGTGATTTAAAAGAGGTAGTTCACCCAAAATAAAATGAATTGCAAATTCAACTTTTGTTAACCCTCACATTTGAGTTCAGATTGAATTCAAATCAAGCAAATTCAGATTTAAGAGACTGAAGTGTTTTAGGTGTGAATGGATTTAGTGTGAATGGTGTGTGTGTGTGTGTAAAAAGAGAGTGAGAGGCAGAGGAATAGAGGCAGATGAAAGCTGGTGTGGGGGGCAGGAGCAGACGTGATGGGGGCTTCCGGCAGTAACACTGCTCGTGAAACACACAGCCAGGCTGCTGCTAACTGGAGCGCCATGAATTAGTAAAGGCTTCTGGATGAGTTCTAATGGCCCTGAGCCTAAGCCTGCGCTGTCTTACTCAGTCCTCCAGAGAGAGTCCAGCAACAGTCGAGCACACAGAACACACAGACACATCTACTGGATTTGAATGAGAGAGGAGAGAATAAGAGACAGTAGTGGTGCAAAGAGAGTGTGATGGAGAGATATGCAGGAAACAATGACAGGAAGCCCTGGGGACGTAGATGAAAATGTGTGAAATTTAAAGGAATGGTTTGCCCAAAATAAAAATTCATCTCAGTGTGTCAGTTGAACCGGTCTGAAATTATTTGTCCACGATCTGGTTCAACTCACTGATGCACTGGTCACTGGAAGAGAAGATTATTAGTGAGTATTAATGAGACTTTTGGTCTCCAAGCTGTCATATGGATTCAGAAGATCTGGAATATAGTGCCCAAGTGTTAAAGCTATTTTTATGATACTGTGGTGCTAATACGTCATTCTAAAGTTTGAAAGGCTTAATTCTTTGTGATCGCATGTAAAAGAGCAACCGGAGAACAATACAGGCTTGAACCAACATGAGGGTGGTAAATGATAATGGAATTTTATTTTGGGGTGAACTGTCCCTTTAAGGGTAAGAGGAAATTCATGGGGAAGAGTTGCCCAACTGTCAGTTGTCAGTTATCAAAAACATTTAATAACATTAATACAATGCTTTTTTTAACATTGTATATCATAAATCAAAGATTAATTACAGAATTAATTTTTATAACCAAGCAATAATGTTAATACAATGTCTAAAAACTGGACATTTTGAACATTCCTAGAACATTCAAAACAGCATTTTTAACGTTTTTGTTATTTAATGGAAACATTAAGGAAACGTTCATAAAATCCAAAACTGTTAGCTGGGGATTAATCAAATCCCAGAATAAGGGTCAGAGTTTGCTTGAATCAATTGAAAAGGGAAATGACCTGTGTGTCATTACTGCTGTAGCTACTAGTTCCCCTCCACCCCCCTCACCCCAGCCTCAGGACAGTGGCCTATCACAGCAACACAGTGCGTCTCTACCTGAGCTTCAGCTCATTCATTATTCATGAAGGTAATAAAACACTCTGTAGCTGCACTGTAATCTCTGTCATTTCCGCTTTGCTGTGGGGTGCAAAGCTCTTTAGAGAGATGTATTTTAGGTCAAAGGCTCTAAAGGTAATTTTGTCTAATTCACTCTATGATACCACATAGTGCTGATGCTGATGTGCAGGGCTGGAATGTTAGGCAAGTATTGAGCACTGCAGAGGGAGAAAGAGGAAAAAACAATGAATGGACAGCCCACGTAAATGATTAAGTAAATTTAATGGAATTCTGTTAATGGCAATTGTGTTTAAAGGAGTTAAAATGGTTAATGTCGCATATTAACTGATTTGATTGGTGGAATTTTTTTCACATATTTTAGAATCTTAATTTCAGTTTTTAGAATCCTAATTTCAGAGTTCCATGTTTTTATTGTAATCTCAGGCGGTTGGGTTCCGCTGCAAGACTAATGGCTGTCATTTGGATAAGGCAGACTAGATTTGTAAGGGTCATTGAGAAAATGCCTCTAAATGCAATAACAACAACTCACAGCTCAACATTAAATGCTTCAGTGCCCACTGCTGAATTAAGGGAGGGTAGGGTAGGCCATTTCGGAGAGGCTAGCAATAGCAAACAAGCTTTGAAGGCCCTCCGTTCAGAGCACTCTCCAAAGCCACGCCCCTGCCAACACATGAACACATACATAGTTTGACAGGTAAGTAGGATGTCGTATCATTGCATGCGGACCGAGTGCAATGATTGAATGAACATTTTAAGGTTTTATGAAGATATGTATTCATATAAATATATTTAGACCATTTAGAGATTGCTATCAGGATGTGAAGAGACTTTCAACCAGCATAAAAAATGTTTCTGGAACAAATCGCCTGCCCTGCCTTTAAATGAAGATGAAGATGAAACTGCTGAGTTTTACCCAGAATGCATAGCGAGTTGTGTTTGCAAAACGGATGGATCTCAATGCATTCCTCAGACGTAACGCATCTTCTCATGTGTTCTCTTCTCTTTGTGTGAAGTGATGGCTGGGCAGATCGTGATGAGGTGGTGGAAGGTTACGAGCAGGAAGCAGATGGTGGCATCACAATGAAGCTCCAGACGGAGGAGGTGCAGTCATTTAATGACTACTTTCTGAAGCTGCGCTTGGACACCAACAAGAGGAACCCGTGGTTCGCTGAGTTCTGGCAGTACCGCTTTCAGTGTCGCATTCCTGGTCATCCTCAGGAGAACCATAACTACCAGAAGATCTGCACAGGTAAACAAACGGCCAAAAGGCATTCATAGCAGAAATGGAATAACAAATAACAGTGTATATTAATTACTTTTATTATTAATTGTATAATTTAGGTCAAAATTATTGTGTAATTTATAATAAGGTCAGCATGTCAGTGGAGGTAAACAGATATTTACAGTCGTTTTGCATGCCTTATATATGTCTGTTTTAAGGAGTCCATTTTACATAATATACATATATAATATATGTAGTTTGTGTTTAGTGACTGAAATAAGTTTACTGCGTTAAGTTTGATAACTGTCTGTATATTTCCCTCCATTTCTTTCATGTTATTTTCCTCTGGTCGGCGCTTTAAAAGGTGATATAGGTAAAATGAGCTGTGCCACCTCCCCATTCATCTGTTGTGCTTCCAATAGCTGTTTCCCTTTGCCTGTTTATATAGAAATATCATTTGACTTCTTTTGCTTCTGTAAGTAACGTTTTACTGCAGAAACAGAGCTTGGGACAATAACAACCGCTGCTTCTGCTACAGTTAATGTTTTTTTACGTATTTTGTGACGTATTTAATCGCAATGCAAATTTTGCGAGTTTAATGGTTTAACGAGAGCCAAAGTTTCGTTTTTCGTTATTGTTCTCTTCTTCTGAAAGACCCTCGTGGCGGTAAGTGAGAGCGGACGAGCGCCGCTAGAATGTTATGATACCTGCACTGAAAAAGCACTTCGCTATGGCAACAGACAGCACAATGGGTTGGACTGTGTTCGGCTTCTTTGATTGGCAGAGCTATTGCGAGTTGTGATGTCCATAAAAAAAACATGCTTTTGTACAGTTAACTGAGATATCGCACGCAACATCATCTCATTGGGATGCTGCATAATTGAGACAGGAAATAGAGCGGTGACATAGAAAAGATCATATTGCACAGACACGAGGGCATATTCACCAAACAGTGATTCAAGCACAGAAACCTGCGTCTGATTCGCTAACCGCCCGTCATCCTGTTTAACAAAGACATATCCGTTCTGATTAGCACAGCGTACGTTTGTTTATTACAGTTGTGTACATTTTTATTAATAATAGAGCAGTTTTTTATCAAACAACGATCAAATGTTGGAGAAGAGTGTTTCATATACTGTATGTAAATCCACATATACAGTTACGTTGCATTTTAAAGAGTCGATTCGTATCTGAATGACAGTAATGAAGCAATTCTATACAGTAAAGACTGTGGTTGGTGCTTTTTTCACAACTGATCAGGTTTTGCAACATGCAAATTGAGTTCAGCAAAGATTTTGTGTTTGCAACGTTATCTAATTTGCATAATTCCTTTAGTGAAAACAGCAGGTGCAATTCAGTCTTCGTGAATTCCCCTCTCTGTTTTTTTATAGGATTGTGAACATTGATCTTGAAGCTTATTTCAGCTGGTGCAACATCAGGGCTCTGTGCTGTCTCACATTTTATTCTTCTACCTTGTCCATGCATTTAGAAAGGCATTCGATGGATATCGATCATAAAATTCAGCCGTATCTGTAAAAAGCATCAATTTAGCGTAAAAGTCAAGCAAAGTCAAACAGTGCGCCAATGCGAGATATCAGTCCGGCCCCTCTGTGCTGTTAGCAGGGTCCCAGCTAACAATGTTTGGTTGTAAGAACGTTTCCCTAACGTTTCCATTGGTAGCAAAAACATGAACGATTTAGTTTTAAAAGTTCTATAAACGTCTAGTTTTTTAGACATCGGATCAATGTTATCGCTTGGTTCTAAGAACGTTATTTACACTTTTTTTATGTTGTAATGTTTTTAAATAGTTCCTAATTACTTAGGGATACTGTTTTTGATCTGTTATATAAAACATTGAAAACGTTCTACTAACATCACTGCAAGAACTGTTTTTGATAACTTTAAGAGAACCTTTAGAGAACGTTAGGCCACATTTTGAGAATGTACCCTGGCACTGAAAACACACAAGCTTGTTGCCCAAGGAGAAATTTGCCCTTTCACAGTGTGTGTGTGTGTTAAATTTTGTGAATGCACAAGCACACAGTGATCACAGTGTACTGAGGTACCCACCCTGTCTGCATGTGTGTGCTAGATCTTTCCACTGTGGGACCTGATAGACAGAGATGTAATAATATACACATAAGAATTATATCAATGCATTTATGATTTAGTTTAACGGTTAAGGATGATTTCTTGTGTCTCGGTCTCTCTTGGATGTTTTTGCAGCACTGCAATGGCTTTTCCATGCGTTGGCTTATGGATATTGCTTTTGTCCAGTGGCTTGCCAGTGCTAAGATATAAAACTCAGTGAAAGCATGTAGTTGGCCAGCCTGCCAGACTCTCGTTACCTTTATTACATTTTTTATTAGTGGGATAAAAAGGGAAATTTTAATATAACGTGCATCATAGTATATATAATTTACGATCAAAACAAAGTGACATTCTGCCTCTGTTATAAACGCTGGTTTATATTTTGAGAAAGCACCAAATGGCGGCTTCTGGCTTTTGCTAAACTAGGTTCAGACTTCTATCAAACACAACAGATACATACAATAACAAATAGACAACAAATTAACAAATATATATCAGTTAGCAAACATAAAAATCAGTTCGCAAATTCTGAATGGATAGAGGCAGTGTGTCACAAAGAGGACTGCCGTGCACACTTGACGCTTACTTAGACTGGTTTAAAATCGTTCCCCGACAGGAAATGAAAGCTTGAAAGACAACTATGTCCAGGACAGCAAGATGGGCTTCGTGATCAATGCCATTTATTCGATGGCTCACGGGCTGCATGATATGCACAAGGAAATGTGTCCAGATCATGCTGGTCTGTGTGAGATGATGGACCCCATTGATGGCAGTAGGCTGCTGGAATACCTGCTCAAGACCTCCTTTTCCGGTGTGTCTGGAGAGGAAGTCTACTTTGATGAAAACGGAGACTCACCTGGCAGGTAAATGGCAAGAATAATACAACTGCTCAGTTTAAGAACCCAGTGAATATTTGATGGCATAATAGACACGCAGACATAACAGTTATTCCAAAACTCATTTATGCTCCCTTTGAAAGCTGCAATCTGTAACGTTCTTGGGTTAAAAATGAACAAAAGTCTGTTAGTGAGCAAGTACATGACGGATCCGTGTCTGTCAATCTTCTTACCTTACTCAGATTCACAACGGTAAGTGTATAATAATGATTTCGAATTTAAGCTGCCAGGTCTGATTCATCGTACATAAAGAAAAGTATGTAAAGTAAACCTGTGTCAAAGTAAACCTGTGTCAAACAGAGATGGCAGTAGAGAGGAGAAAGTTACAGATTGCAATTTAAAGATAGCCAAATCCAAGGCTGCATCACAATGTATCCTTAATGTGGATGACAATCCCATAATGCATTGCAATAATCTGCAGAGTCAGCTGACCAGGTTCCTTTGTAGGAAGTAGGCCACATGGTCGCTCACCAGAGTTTTGGAAGTGAACTTGTGACCAAGCTTCATGCCAGCATGACCACTCATACCTGATTGATCAGTTTGACATTGTCCTTTTCATGAATACCTGTTCGATTGAGCATGCACCCTCTCAGGTAAGATCGGTACCCTAGCCAACACATGCATTGAGGTGCGTATCAGAAGGTAATGGGACTGGAGTGGAACAGATTGCCTGTCTCAAGGAGATGCTTCAGTCCTCTCCACTCCAATACCCTGATGCGGTCAGCTGTTGTCACCCTGGCTAGACACGAACAGAGGATGACAGCTCCAACTGCTGCCAAGGCTGCCATTGCCTTGTGTACATCTGCGCGTCCGTGTCTTTGTGGCACTCTGCCCTCATCTGTAAGCTAGGGAGTGTCATCAGAATGGATGAGTGCACCGAGCACTCAGAAGGTTGTTGTTTTGAATCCCAGGTGGAGGACGCAAAGTTGAGAGAACACGGTAAAAGTGTGAACTCTTGTTACTGTTGAACTTTTGCCTCTTAGTCCCATAGTCTCAGCCTTAGAGGACATGCCCACAAATCACCCATGGTTGGTTCACTGCATCATCTGATTGGCTGAGAATCAGCTGACTATGCAATTCAGTGTTTTATTGGTCCATCACGAAACAGTTCTGTTTACCAGGTTGTTATAATGAGGGTGATTTTGAGGTTAACCAAGTTGCCAGGATGATGGCTAGCCTAACAAAATATGAATAAGTAGAACTGTACAGTATTATATGCTTTGTTTTCTCAGTAACTCTATTGTAAAAATAGACTTTTAATAGATTTATTAATGTGTGATTAGAAGTTTATTCTTTGCAGTCTATACACGATGTGTCTCTACACACCAGAGTGTTTTCTAACCCTTTCTAACGCTGACTGACAGTATTCAAATTATTTCTCATGCCACTCTGTTACTGCTGTGGTAGCCTATTTAAGATAAACCCACATCTAAATAGGATAAAATGCAGTGCAGAGCTAAAGTGGATATATAATGACAGACGACTTCTCTCTCTCTCTCTCTCAGGTATGATATTATGAATCTGCAGTATGTTGAGGAACTGGGCCGGTATCATTACATTAATGTGGGTTCATGGCATGAAGGTCTTCTAAGCATCAATGATTATAAACTCATGACAAACCGCTCTGAGATGGTTCGATCGGTCTGCAGTGAACCATGTTCCAAGGGGCAGATCAAGGTGTGTATGTGCCATACGCTTATATGCCTGTTTGCATAATAAATCCATTCAATAAATTTCAAATCGAACGCTGAAGTGTGTAATTTTTGGGCTGTTAAATACCTTCTCTTTTCCGAGCTTAAATTGCACAGACGGCTAGCACTAAGCCACTAGCAGGTTGCTGTCCATGAAAAACACAGTGGTACTATCAAAACATCAGAATCACTGCTGTGTTTGTTAAAACAGCTCAAAAGTTGCGAAATTAGCTCGACCAATTGCGTTCGCTTGGGGGGGCGGGGCTATCTGTGTTCGTCTGACCAATGAAAAGCGAAGTGGAGCGCTTGTAAAATCTGCTTAAAAAAAACGTATTTCTTATTTATTTACATTTAGTGACGCTGTCGCGACCCAGAAATGAAACGCTGTCGCTTTAAATCTTCCTGTTTAATTTAGTCACACGAAGTATCTGCTATCCGTGACAGAGTTGTGCATGTTTTCTCTCTGAAGGTCATCCGCAAAGGTGAAGTGAGCTGCTGCTGGATCTGCACTACGTGTAAAGATAATGAATACGTTCAGGACGAGTTCACCTGCAGGGCCTGCGAGCTGGGCTGGTGGCCCGATGATGAACTGGCAGGTAAGACACGCTTCCATTCATCCATCAAACACCCATTCATGTAGCTCCCCATTGAAACACTTGGAACACTATTCCATTAAAAATACCTCCTACTCGACACACTATATTTCCTGTAAAAGCACAACGTTTGCACTTCAGATTCAACCTTTATCTCCTTCCGGCTCCAGTTGAACTGTTCTCTTCTCCTTCACCGAAGAGAAGCTCTCTCCTTCTCTCTCTCTCGCCCGTGAGCCGCGTGTTGTTTTGACAGCTCTTTGCAGCGGTGAGCAGAGCTGGATAACGGTGAGGATGGAATCCCATTAGTACTCAGCAGCCGTGTGTCAGAGCAGCAACAGGGAATTATGATTACCAGAGAGGCAGACTGATCTGAGAACAGCTCTGTCAGAGTGAATGAGAGAGAGAGAGAAAGAGAGAGCGAGCCTTGTCAGCTTAAAACGTATAGAAATTCAGACATGAAAACGCAGGACGTGTGAAGCGTTAAATTATCTATGTAAAGAAATCAAAGCTCACATGCATAGAAGGTTAAATCACATAATGATAGGGTACAATCTTTGTGGGCAAAACTACATGTTTTCAAATAGTCACTGGGTTGGTTAGGTTAACCAATTGTCGACTAGTTGACTTCGACGTAATAAACATGTACAACTGAATGTGTATTGCTGTAGCAGGGTGCTTATAAGTGGATAAAAAGGATTAATGCACCACTGTGCAAAATATCAAATCAAAAATAATCAGTATCCTCAATATTGGTTGTTGAACAACTAGTTAAAGATCTTGACCCATCCCTGAAATATCATTACTAATACATCAAACCAGTTATTACACTGTTACACCATGCCATGTTTTAACAGACATAAACCAGAAGGTCTGTGCTTGTTTGTCCCTGTATTTCAGAATGCAAGCCCCTCCCACTCAGATACCTGGAGTGGAGCAGTGTGGAGTCCATAGTGGCAGTGGTGTTCTCCTGCCTCGGTATATTGGTAACGCTTTTCGTCACCTTCATCTTTATCCAGTACCGTGACACGCCAGTGGTGAAGTCCTCCAGCCGTGAACTCTGCTACTTAATTCTGGCGGGCATCTTCCTGGGCTACATCTGCCCCTTCACGCTCATCGCGCGTCCCACTGTGATCTCCTGCTACCTGCAGCGCCTCCTCGTGGGCTTGTCATCCGCCATGTGCTACTCCGCCCTTGTGACCAAGACCAACCGCATTGCCCGCATCCTGGCTGGCAGCAAGAAGAAAATTTGCACGCGCAAGCCGCGTTTTATGAGTGCCTGGGCCCAGGTGGTCATCGCCTTTGCCCTGATAAGTGTGCAGCTGGCTCTGATAGTCACGCTGATCGTTCTGGAACCCCCTGAGCCGATAAAGAGTTACCCCAGCATCAGGGAGGTCTTTCTCATCTGCAACACAAGCAACGTGGGTATGGTCGCTCCGCTAGGCTACAATGGCTTACTCATCATGAGCTGCACCTACTACGCCTTTAAGACCCGCAATGTGCCGGCCAACTTCAACGAAGCCAAGTACATCGCTTTCACCATGTACACCACCTGCATCATCTGGCTGGCTTTTGTGCCCATATACTTCGGCTCCAACTACAAGATCATCACCACCTCCTTCTCAGTCAGCCTCAGTGTTACCACAGCCCTCGGCTGCATGTTCACCCCCAAGATGTACATCATCATCGCCAAGCCCGAGCGCAACGTACGCAGCGCCTTCACGACCTCGGATGTGGTCCGCATGCACGTGGGCGATGGAAAAGCCGCTACCTGCCAGAGTAACAGCATCCTCAACATGTTTCGCAGGAAGAAGAACAACAACAACGCAACCGGCAGCACCAAGTGAGTATCATCTACTGCGTCGTAGCACGCTGTCAGATGCATTTTAAAAATTACGGCTAAATGCGCATACAGGCTATGAAACGAAATAATAGTGTGTCTTTCTCAGTAGCGCATCAACAAGTCGGACTGCACCGATAGGGCCGGGTGCTCTTTCTAGCGTGTTTGTGTATCTCAGTTGTTTCTCTTATGCTAGCTTTCCCACATTTTTCTACCTGCTGCAAACCGAAGTATGTACGTAGCGTCTTGTTTAGAGCCAGACAACTCCACCGTTGTCTTCTCTCTGTGCTGAATCCTCTTCCAAAACGTAACCTAATTTTCATCCAACTACCCATCCGCCGAGTCCCTCTCCTCTTCAGTATTAACCCACTTCTCAGTGTCCCACCTCCCCCATGTCAAACCTTGTCCCACCCTCCCTTGACTGAAAATTTAACCCAGTTCTCTCAGAGGCTCCAACATCCTGTTCCCTTCTAACTCTGAAACAGCTTTCAGCTCTGAGGCTTCTCTGTCCGACTAACTTCATTTACGATTAATCGCTCGTGGCAAGCGGCCCTGAGAGCGGACAGTGAACGCTGTGATCTGAAACTGGCTGGGGAACTCCATGAGGCCCTTGTTTCACATTGCATGACGTTTAGTTGGAGCAGAGCAGCGCAGAGAAATGATGGCAGAGAATGAGCCATCGTGCCTTTCATAATGTTCTGCAAGCAGGTCATTATGAGATGCGCAGTTAGCATGTGTGAGGGAGCCCTTTGTCAGCGACTTCATGAATTAACAATGTTCAGTTATGCATCGTGTGCTAACCCTAATCATGAGAGTTTATGGCTGATAATTATAGTAATTGTAAGTGTTGGAATAACGTTGACATGCATAATGATAATGTTTCTGTGATGTTCTTCTGTGTCTTTGTGTTGCATTCTGGCGTTCCTCCGTGGGAATAACGCTGGGTCTCTGTTCATTCATAGTCCTAATGGAAAGTCTGTGTCATGGTCTGAATCAGGTGCCAGACCCCAGGGGAGGGGGTCGAGTGTGTTCCACAGACTGTCTGTGCATGTGAGGAGGCAAGCAGTCGGCCAGAGTCAGACGGCGGTCATACGACCCCTAACTAATGCCTCACAGCCCCCCCACCCTGAATATGACGCTGATGGCAACCCAGCCCCCAACGGCTCCGAAGACAAGGCTCTCTACAACCTCAACGAGGGGCACGACGGAGGTCAGCATCTCCAACAGCAACCTCAAATGACCCAGGAAGGAGGGTTACCGCCTTCCTATTCTCCTACTAATTTAACAGACCGTACCACTGATCGTCCACAGGGGGGGCAGGTGGACACTTTGAGCGCTACAGTTCCTGATTTTGATCAATTCGTCATCGGCACGGGCAACGCGTTGAGCCCCGCCTATCAATCGTCTGCCAGTCAGCTGCCTCTTCCTCTGCAGGGGGCGGGGTTTCCTGAGGAAGGTTCTGAAATGGAAGCGCTTGACCTCATTCATGGGTTTCTGTGTGACACACAAGAGGAGGAGGAAGAGGACGATGGTGTAGAGGAAGAGTTGGCGCAGAGTAAGCTGACCCTGCTCACTCCACCTTCTCCCTTTAGGGACTCACTTCGGTCAGGGGGGTCCATTCCTGGATCCCCCGCCTCTGATAACGACCCCCCCTTTTCCCAGAATCTGAACTATGCCCCCAAACAGAGCTCTTTTACCCTGTAAAAGCACATGTTCAGGACACAGGGTCCAAATGGCACTGTTTATTAATCATTGAAGGATATCATTCGCATACTTTGCTATTCTTGCAAGAATTCTCTGTCTTAACTACATTGTTTCAGAAAGCAAGAAGGACCATGAACACATGGAATGTCCTGTTGGGAATATTTTTCTCTGAGGCTACAATGGCAATGTCCGTTTTTAAAATGCTGTGGAAAGTTGGCGTGCCAAATTTCATTGTGTTGCCGTGCCCAAAATCTGCTGGCCAATACATGACGACAGTCCAGGAGTGATAATGCCAGCTTGCTGCTTAAATATTTCACTCTTTGTGGTTTTGATGAAAGATGAGACACAGGAAATCTCACTTTTTGGAATTTTATGTGCTTTTGAACTTTGCTGGACTTAGTTGAAATTGCATAAATTCATAAATTCTGGAGCTGAGGATTTTTTGTTTGTTTGGAAGCAGAAAGCACAAAGACATAAGTAAACGTCAAACAAATGTGTGCCCAAAGGTACATATCGGTGAATCGTACCCATCATTTCAGGCTGCTGTGTGATTTTACTATTTCGTGCCATTTACATTTTTGAACAGTTGACTGTGTAGAACTGAAAGTGTGATTTTACTCTGTAGACTGGATGAGTAAAGCCGGAGTTTCCCAGCTGAGGTATTTTCCAACTTCCTTTCGGCTCCTAAAGTAATTAGTTACATGTAAGTTTTTTGCTTAGAGAGTCAGAGAAAAGATTCTGATTGTAACGTCACATGATAGCTATAGAATACTGTTTAAGTTCAAACGTGGAGCCGAGGTGAACAAAAAACTGTTTTTCTTTTTCTTAACAACTTTACTTTGTCTCATGCGTGAGCTCACCCTTGAAAAGGGAGCAATGTTTTGCAAACGTTTGTATACTGTTTTTTGCCATCTATTGTTTTCCACACAGATGGTGTCTTTGTATATCTGCTCTGTGTTTCTATGATTAGAATGTGAGAACTTTGTAAGTTTTAAAAACGTCTTATAACTTGCTCTTTGTGATAAAGGGACGTACATGGTGGTGCCGAGGCTGGAGTAACTTTTCAGAAACTTTTACAAATCAGAGGCTTTCTCTTTTAAATGTTCCATTTTTTAAACCTTATCTATGAGTAGTTGCTTCTAGTGGTAACTTGTAGCATTTACTGCCAATCTTGCGTAGGATTATCACATAAATTTGCGACTGTAATGCTTTAAGTTTCACAGGAATATTAGAATGCAACTCTCAAAGCAACGATATTATTAAGTATTGTAATTGTTATAATGGATTGTAATATTAGGTCTTTTAGTGTAAGTTGTTTGAAACAGAATCATTTGTTAAATGTAAAGTAACCGACAGAATACCTGTTTACATGGTCAACCGTATAAATGGGGAAAATGCTCTTTTTGCCAGGACAAATCATGCTGTAAAATAAATATTTTATATCTAATGCAGTGTGTGAGTTGTTTGTCTCTCCTACAACTGTCTGATCTGAATGCATAATGCATTCAAAACATCTTGTGTTTTTAAAGTAAAGGTTAACTCTCTTAAACAGCTTGGTATGAGTTTAGTTGTATTATTACATGGTATCATTATCCACAACAAACCAACCTGTAGGAAAATGAACCAGGGTTTAATTATAGTAAAAGTGTAGTATGGTTGTTTGGCGCATTGATTCCCATTTAGATAACCAGTTTTATTACAAATATCACGGTTAAATTATGGTTTCTGTAGCAGAACCGTGGTTATTTTGTGGTTACCATGGTTTAACCGTGGTAAGCATGGTGTTGAGTGTAAACTGTAGTAGAACTGTGGTTAATTTGCATAATGCAATCTCATGGAGCAACTCTGAAACGACGTAAACTACACGTGAATATTCAAATACAATAATTTCTATGGTTGTGCTTTAGATGAAACTAAATATGAGGTTGCGACATCTCTGCAATCGGGCCCGCCCTCGGGAACTCTGCATGTCGAAATAAACTTTTATTTAAGCCAGACGGCAACGCGTGAATCATAAGAGCTTTATTTTCTTTGACCCCTGAACAACAAACAAAAGAGAAGCAATCCACCCGAGCGGGGATATTTCCGTGTCCCATGACTTACCGGGTGGGTGGAGAGGAGCTTATGCTTTCGGTTTGAATCCTGTTCTTAAACTAAACGTGAAGCTTTCGTTTCGAACCCGCAGCACTTCTCCAAACTGTCTGAAGGAGAGGAAGCGGTCGATCGGAGTTTCTAAAACTTTTCTTTCTCATAACTGACATCTGGAGCGCCACTGACACTGACAGCATGGCGAGCGGGTCCGTGTCGGAGTGCAAGGAGTACCTGTTTAAAGTGTTAGTGATCGGGGACCGGGATGTTGGAAAGACGAGCATCATCAAACGATACGTGCATCAGCTTTTCTCGGAACACTACAGGTCGACCATAGGCGTGGATTTTGCGCTGAAAGTCATCAACTGGGACAGCAAAACGCTAGTGCGGTTGCAGCTGTGGGACATCGCAGGTAAGCGAGGAGGTTGCTAAACGGGATAGGGAACGCTTGGGAATTAAACCATTATTATTAAGACGTGTTTGTAAACAACCACAGCGTCATCGGTCCCCTCGTTAGGGTCCGTATAAGATCACGCTTATGAAACTCGCGGGGCAATACACTTGTTTTTCTAGTGGCGAAAACTAAAGCAGCACCGCTTGACTGTAGATGTAATGTTGAGATTGATAAACTGATCCTAGATCTGCTCACCGCAACGCACCTCGACGCGTGCGTTTTGTGATCGTTTGGTAATCTGAAAAAATCAGCATGAAAACAATATGACTTCGCACAACTATTAAAGATTGTGTCAAACTTTAAATAACAAAAGTTAAGGCATGCGTGAGATTCACGTCAGCGAACGTAATGACTAATGTAATGTAGGTCATGTTGCGAGTCGTGTGCGGGGGGGTGAGATAGATATGCTTCATAGAACCGCTGCGATTGTGTCTAACAACTTGGTGAATTGCCAGTTTAGACCGCGTTTGGGCCCGTCGAAGCGCACTGAAACGTAGGCAGCTACGTTAGCGTTTGCAAACAATCTGAAAGTTATCAAACGTGCAATACACTTGATCCTACAGCAGCACAAATACACTGTAGCGTCACACGGCCAGATATTGTGTAACTAAATGTGCCTTCATATAAAGAAATGAACCAACCACCCGTTTTCTATAGACGTTGTCTTCAGTACAAGCAAACACAATAGGAAGCAAACACAATGAGGAAAACAAGCCAGTTTTAAACACAATCTCTCTCTCTCTCTCTCTCTGCTTATAAAACCACAATACAGATCAGATCTTTTCTATTAGAAAGCCATTGATATTTCTTGAATGTGGTTTATATGCTGTAGTTTGGTGGGAATGACTCAGCATTGTCACACTGTGAAAAGTGCTCCTGAGGTATATGGGAGCTTTTTATTCACACCCTCTCCCCCCGTAGCTGCACTTCTGCTGTCATTAGAGGCAGATGTCATGCATCCGTCTGTAGGCCTATATTTCCCTGAAGAGAGATTACAGCGTTGCACTGCACTCTTTCTCAAGAACAACAGCACCACAGAGACACGCTTCATTCAATATAGTGTACCAACTGTCCACGGCAAATAAATGGACAGGTTTAGTTTCCAATTTAATCTCAGTGTCATGCGCGTCAGCTTCCTGTGAAACTGAATCATGAGTCTTTGCGAGGCTGCAGTGGTTTGTGCATCTGTCTGTTAGCCATCGTATAACGAGACAGACGTAGCCCAGCTAACAGTTTTAGGGTGTGAGAACGTTTCCCTCACGTTTCCATTCAGTAACAAAAATGATAAAAATGCTATTTTGAATATTGATAACGTTCAAAACGTCCAATTTTTCGAACATTGTATTAACGATATTGTGTCATTGGAATGTTACTCAAACATTTGTAAATTTTGTCACGTTTTTACAATGTTCCACTAACAACTTAATAGTAATGTTTTGATATATATGATGTAACATTAAAAACATTTGAGTTACTTTACTGCAAAAAACGTTTTATTGAAGAACTTTAAGAGAACGTTAGCCAATGTTGTGAGAAAACTTCCTGTTAGCTGGAAAATCACCAGTGAGAACAAAGTTCATCATTGATGTGCTTTGGTTCTTTTTATGGTCATGTTTTCCTCATAGGTTGTTATTAACATTAGTCTGACACAACTTACATATATATATCAAGAAAGATACATGCAATACGTCCCATATGTGTCAATTTTGCTCCTTTTTGAATTTGAGACAAAGGCAAACACAGTGTAAGATGGACGAGCTCACTGATAGGTTCCTTTTTTGCTATTAAAATTAAACGTTCTTACTGGTCTCGTTTTGTATCGGAAAGTTTTTAGCCTAAGGAAGTTTCAAAAAATATTTTTATGATGTCATCAATCTGGCCATTCCAGTTGTCCTAACGTTTCTGTTACAGTAAACACAAAGCATTCGGACTTTTGAAAATATTTTCAAGATGTGGAGATGAGATACCTGCTCAGGTTTCAGTGACATTCATCATGTTTAAACTGTATATTTTCTGTCATATTTGTATGTATTACTCAGTGCTTGTTAGACAGAAAGACATCCGTGTATCTGGCCCAGGAAGAGGTTGTGAGATTGAGTGCCACTGTTTTATCACTCATGAATTGTCCCTCGTTTAGATTCCTGTGTTTTATTCAAACAAATTCTGCTTCCTTTATTCCTCGTTTTGTCTCTCTCTCAGCCTTTAATTCTCACCTGTGTCTTGGTGGTCACAGTGAGCTTCAAGGACATAGTAAATGATGTGTGGATTAAACAGGTTCCATTTAGTGTGTGTGTGTGTGTGTGTGTGTGTGTGTGGAGAACAGCTGGAGTTGGGGTTAATGTACTGGGTTTTGTCATGCACCCTTTGCATCTTAAAGGTACACTGTGGGTGTTTTCTCATTGGAGACTGTATATAAAATCTTGTTAGTACTTTACCTCCAAGTCATTATGATCAGTGTTCAACAGTGGTTAACATTTAGTGTTGTATCTCCAGTCATGTGATTTATATTTTTTGTTTATGCATTAACATTTACCTAACACATTCAAGTTATACATTTTGTTTTATAACTGTATAAGTGCATGTGTTCCCTGGGAATCGATCCCATGACCTTTGCATTGCTAACGCAATGTTCTACCAACTGAGCTATCTTCTTACGACCAGCGACTGTTAGTGTAGATCTGATATGGTGACCACAGTAAACCATGCACAAACGGTCCTCCGCAAGTAACTTGCAATTTCTTGTTTCAACCACATGTGTCAGTAGTGAGCCCGATGTTCCGTAGCCCATCTTTAAGTTTGTGAGGTAATGACGAGGTAATGATGAATGTCCCCCGGCTGTTTCTCTGTGACATTCTGGACCGTTTCCCAAAGTCAGTCCTGACCTAGATCATCCTGGATAAAGTTGATCAAACTCTACCCGATTTACGCATTTACTTCCACACCGCTAATTAACCCTGTTAATCATCCCCATAATTGTTAGCTCGGTGGTACTAATCAAGTACTCTGTTTTTCCATACCAGCTCCGACTAACGATTAGGATAATGACCCTGAATTGGATGACTGTAATCATGGCTTCTAAAATACGTACGTGTCGGACCCTGACTGAAGCTCGGGGCTCGTCCGCCCACCTTGGCCCGGAATAGCAATGATCCACTGGGGCTGTCTGAAAGGGAAGCGCTCATTACACACATGGGGCTTTAGAGAAAGACATAACCTTGTACCAAAGATCAGCATAACACGTTAAAACATTTAATTCATGATCTTAACTGGTCACACAGGTTAAAAATGATTAAAAAACAGCAGTGATCTGCGATACACGTAAAAACTAGCTCTGTGGTTTGATTTGTGCAACGTAATGGATCTGATTCTTTGCTTTTAAACAGATGTGTGTGTTCATTGTATGTTCACTGTATGAAATTGCAGAGGAAAGTTTTGCTGGATGGACCGATGAGTAATTACAGGTTGCTGATGAGAAGTGGGCGGGGCATACGTGCCGGAGAGCCAGATGTGTCGGTATAAATAAAATGTTCAATTTAATGCCTCCCGGAGCACTGATCGGCGAGTACTTCACAGATGATGTCATTAAAACACAGACGGTGTATCTGCGGTCTGTCGAACATCGTGAGACCTCAGTCTCTGGTTATTAGCTGTGCTGCACTGTTGGTTACGAACGTAACGAGTGTCTGAAGTGTGTTGATGTTCTGCGAAGCGCCGCAAAAAATATGCAGCTGGCTCGTCTGGCTTGGATTGTTGCCATAGCAACACACCCACAAGATTGTTATCTTGATAAAGGCCATGCAGGAGAAAGTTCTTGTTGTCATGGCTATGGACAGCGAGTATCCCCATCTTCCTCCTCCTCGTCTCCTCTTTTCTCTCTTTCTTAGACTATCTTAGGCGTGTCAGTGATCTTCTATGCAGAATCACAGTTATTTACACTGGCTATGTATATAATGCATAATGCGATACTTTGTTTGAATGGGGTTTAATTGAGATATTAAAGAAACTGTACTTTAAACCATAAGTATCAAGAGATAATGATATAGTGGAGTTCTTAGTTCACTCTCACTGACATATCAAAATTGTCTCATATGATTCTCTTAAAAGAAATCGACTGATATCTTTATTTATTATTAAAGTTTGGCTAACAGATCCATAATATTAATTATATGCATGTTTAAAAATGAGGGGTTTTCAGCCTCTTCCAGACACAGAGACCACCCACCCAGACTCTCAGCCATGATCGGGTTGCAACATGGTTGAGTATGTCAATTGTGGGTCACTGTTTGTTTTTTATAAACAATTAAACAGCGTCTGCAACAGTTTCTATTGTGAAAACTCATTTGCATATGCATGCAGTGTGCACATAATTTCTCAGACTACAATACTAAACTAAAGAAAATTGGTTCTGCATATTGTATAAATAATAATACAGATTTTAATTAAGGCTGCACAATAATAATTCTAATAAACCAAACACATACGGCACAGATTTATATTCGCATTTAGCGCTGGTGTTTTTAATCGTTTTTATTTTAATTTGTTTCCCACGCAGTTCTGTGTGTTCCGAATTATTTATTTATTTATTTTCATAGAGCCCTGTTTGAAACTTTGACTTAACAATCATTTATGACAGAGTGGGACGCTTTTCTCCTCCAGAATGACGTCCATAAAGACATTATGCACTTCACATGATCTGCACAGATCCTAGATCTGAACACCTTCAGGGTGAACTGGAATCCTTAAGTACGTACTTTCATACATACTTTGGAAGTATGTCTTAAAATAACGACACTCAGTTTCAATTAAACATATTATTGCTCATCATATTAATTATAAATCAATAGTCGGCGCTTCTGCGTACTTCACGTCTCTGTCTGGTCTTCTGTGGTAAAACTGTCTGTGTTTTGTCGCGCTATATTTAAAGGCGACGGGCGAGTCTTTTGTGAGATGTAAAAACAAGTCCATTGATTGGTGATAAATGGCGATTGATTCTCTACATTGTTTCCCCAGAGAAAAGAACGAGATCTCCCGCCAGCACCGTTATTGACATCAACTCGTTCGCTGCATGAACCGTTTGAAGTTTCATTATTGATCAGCAGCACCAGAAGAATAAAACTAAAAGTCAGCCGAGACCCGCCATTACTTCTCCCCGTCTGTCAAAAAGAGATTGATGTTTGGTTTTTCATCAAAGAACAAAATGCAAATCAAAATGCTTGGAAAACACCTCAAATTCATTGTACATCTTGCGACAAGTTCGCGACAGACCATCGCAAGTGCCACTGTCAAATCCAACACAACAAACAACGAATAAAACAGTGACTAAAATAAACC
>JAZGTJ010006241.1:6218-25420 GCA_036877575.1 Botia almorhae | reverse complement strand
GCAGCCAATGAGCGCTAAAAAAATCCGCATCTACGTCACGGGCTCAAACGTAACTTTTAAAACCGGATGCACGAAATTGTCACAAAAAGCGCAAAAATGATCAATTTTCACATTGTAACATTTTTAGTGACATATATTACTGTTTTAAGCAATGTACAACATGTATATATCTGTAAAGAACTAAAAACGTGTTTTAGGGTGTTGTGACTCTTTAAAGGTCATGATGATATTTTAAAACAGTAGTTGAGTGCAAGTCTCAAATTCTAGTTAATCTTGGTTGATGTGAGAATGTCAATCAAATGGTACAGCACAAGTGAGAACGTTTGAGCAAACAACTTGTTTGTTTTGCAGATAATTATTTTAAAATCTTGTATTTTTAGAAGAAGTTAATGAGGAGGAAGTACTGGGAGAGGATGCAGAGGTGAGTTCTCTTGGATGTAATGTCTTTCACAGTGAAAATAATAGCCTCATCTCTTCTGCAGTGTTTTTTGTACTAGGGAAAAGTGTGCAACAGTATTCCTTAATTCAGATTTAAGATTGCCTGACAAGGATGATGACACATGCTTTGTTCATCATAACATTTATACGTAAACATTTCAGGAGACTTTTGCTAAAGAAGAGCAGGAAGCCCAGAAGCAAGTGTTGACTGAACCTGAAATGTAAGTCATCATTTGTGTTAATCCAAGGACGAGACCTTTTAAAGACATCACAACATGCATGTCAGGATCACAGAGGACATTAATTCATTCAGTGTTGAACTTGTGTAAACCACCGAGAAATTAAGTACTAATTAAAAAAAAGATAAACTTGCTAACATACGGGAAAGTTGCTGTAATCTTTCATTACTGGTTCCCAAATGTGACACTTAGTCATTTAGGAAATTGTTTATTTAATTGAGCACTCATTGATTAACACAAACAATTATAAACGTGGATGAATAGATTAAAAAAAATTGAAGATAGGAGAGCAGCACTCATCTTTGTCAGAGGAGTAACTGTATTGCTATAAATATTGAGCTTTAATTTGCTCACAAAGTTAAAAATGTCAAGATGTTAAAACCATATAAAAATTACGTTTTAGAAGCTTAAAAGGAAGAGGTCTTTTGTCTTGTAATGTTTGACTATATTGTTTATACATTTTGATATTGCTTTTGTGTTTTTGAATTTAGGGTAACTGAGAAGAAATTTGTGAAGATCACCCCCCCTGCTACAGTTGATGAGGTTTCAGATCTCATTTGATGTGGATTATTCTTCTTATTGCCTTTATACATTTAAGGCAGAACTGATTTTTTTTGAAGACTAATGTAAGGTTTGGTTACAGAGACTGCAGAAGAGAGCTGAGCGCTTTAATCTTCAGCCCAGTGTGGACAGTAAGAAGGCAGCACGTGCGGCAAGGTTCGCTTGTTTCACAGAGAAATACAAAAAATAGATTTTATATCTAATTTAAAGCACGTCTCTTACTAAGATTTAAATCTAAAGAATAATCTACAAACTATAATTAATCATCATTAATTTACATGAAAATTATAAGCAGAAAATTGGTGCTGTTCTTTTATTCAATGTCTTTGTGCTTTCGCCATTCCTATATTTATTTTTTGTTGTATTTTAATAGGTTTGGCTTGATGGTACCTGAATCTTCCAAAGGTGAGTTGATGTGCCTCCCCACCAGTGCAAGTCTGTTCATCTTCATCTGTGTATACATGGTTTAATTGTTGCTCTTAAACTACAAATTAGTGCTGTGGAAATTAACATCTCTATGATCTTTGTATGTGAAGGTTCAGCTGATTATTTGTTTATGTTTTTAGGAACTTCAGCCATTTCAAAAGTGAGTGTAAGTAACTTGGTGACTGATCTGGGGGCATCTTTGCTTTTTGACTGAAGAAATAGATGTTAAACATACACTGTCTATCAGGTGGACACCGATGTCTTGAAGAAGAGAGCAGAACGTTTTGGCATGAATGTCTCTGCTGTGTCTAAAAAGGTACTCTGCTTTAATATTCATGTTAAAGTACAGTCATTTGTATCATTTTCGCACATTCTTATCATTATTTTAATAATTCTAAGAACGTCTTGTATTAGGAATAAACAGAATGAGGTCCTTTGGGGAATAATATTGGTATTTGGGATATCTTAATTTTTTTACATGTACATTTAAAACGTCACAACTGATACCTGAAGTGTTTCTGCAGTTTGTAATGGAACTGTTATAATGTTTTAATTTCCATGGTAAAGCATCAAGCTTGTCAGCTTGTAGTTTTAAACATAACATTACCTCCAAACATAAGACCTATTATAAACTCAAACATATTGTTAATATTTTGTACTGTAATTTATTATTTTTGCACAAAAGGGTTCACCTTAAACAAGGGGGCCTCCTGCTGAAAAAGTTTGAGAACCACTGAACTATATAAACAAACCACTTCTGTGTTTTCACTCCTGATGTTTGGCTTTATATGTTATTTAAGTTTGTAAGTATTTCGATTTTACTAAGCATATAATTTAATTACATTTACAATGGTTGTTATTTGCAAGAGAGGGCTCTGGAAAATGTTTATAGGTATAGCTGCAGACTTGCCTAATATAAACACTCATGACTAGCCAGTTTTACCAGACCTGGCCCGTATATTGTTTTTTACATGAGGGTTAAATTCATGTAGTCATCGTGCATGTTTATCTGAAGCTGAAAGATGATGATGGACCTTTGCTCTAACTGATGGATCATTGCTCTAACTGTATTTATCATGATTGCGTGATTTACTTGATGCAGGGAAACTATTGAGACCGGTGCTTTCTGTCCTGTGCTCGCTTTGTTGGCTAATATTTATCTGTGTTACACAGTTTGAGGATGATGAAAAGCTTAAGAAGAGAAAGGAAAGATTTGGCATTCTGACATCGGCTGCTGGATCTGATGATTCCGAGGTATAACACATCTGCTCTGTTTCCACACTGACCATCAGATCTGTACATGCACTTACGTTGTACTTCATACATCTAACAATGAAAGCTTTTCCTTTACAAAATTTAATCTCAGACCAGTCAGCTGTCCACACAGCTGTGAAAAGACAAAAAGCAATAGGGTCATTCTATATTAACTCAACTCAAAAAAAAAAATTTAATAGATATTTTTACAGAAGCAAGACCAATATAAATAGTGATGAAAGCCAAATTATTAAATGTTATTCATAAATAGTTACTGAGTCATCCACTAATTTTTATAGGGAGTAAAAATAGTATTTTTTACCTAAAATTTGAAGCCATATTAGCAGGGGTGAAAAATGACTTAAGATGCCAGAATCATTATTTAAGTTGTACACAGTTTTGTAGATCTATTAGTAAAATCCTTGTTACATTAAATTCCAATAGTGATGGTTTAGAAATGAGAAAAAAAGCACTTTGTGTTCTTTTTACAAAGTACTTTCCAGTAACCTGTAGCAGCTTTTCTTTTGGGAGCTACATTTTTAAGGTATATGGTATAGTTCCACAGATAAGGGTATCTAAATGTGCCTCCATATGTAAACTGGTCAATTGTACACCTTTTCAGTTAAAGAAAAACAAACTTGGGTCACTTTAAAATCTGGTACTTAGTTTTTTAAGGGAATGTCTAAAGAGCAAAAATGTTTATAGTTATTCACAAAATTGCTGACTATTGCTATAAATTAATTTTTGTAGTAGTTGAAATGTTACATAAGCCTACCAAACTGCATACATGAAACTTAGCACAAGGACTGCTTTATTGAAATTTTATAGTTGGTGCTGTAGAGCCATTTTGCCACACTTTATTCTAAAATTCAGCTTTCACGCATATTTAGACTTTTAAAACTGCTACCTGTTTTTCTTTTTTACATTTAGTCATTTAGCTGACGCTTTTATCCAAAGCGACTTACAAATGAGGACAAGGAAGCAACTTCAACTACAATAAGAGGCAACAGTGAATAAGTGCTATAGACAGGTCTCAGGTATTTCAACACCGTATAAGAAGGGTTTTTTTTTGAAAGAAGTAGAAGTGGCGGTGTGTTAGTAAATTAGTCAAGGAAGTGAATACGAAAAAGATGAGTTTTTAGTTGTTTCTTGAAAATGGCTAATGACTCAGCCATTCTGATGGAGATATGGAGTTCATTCCACCAACCGGGCAGAGTGAAAGAAAGGGTCCGGGAAATTGATTGTTTCCCTGGTTGGGATGGAACCACAAGGCGATGTTCGTTAGCTGAACGCAAAATCCTGGTGGGCACATAAGTGCGAGAAGTGAGAGCAGGTAGGAAGGTGAGGATCCAGTAGTCACCTTGAAAGCAAACATCAGAGCCTTAAATCTGATGCGAACAGCTACTGGCAGCCAGTGCAACTGGACGTGTGCTCATTTGGGCTCATTAAAGACCACTCTAGCTGCTGCCTTCTGAATCAACTGCAGGGGCTTGATAGTACAAGCTGGAAGCCCTGCGAGGAGAGCATTGCAGTAGTCCAGTCTGGAGAGAACCAGAGTTTAAACAAGGAGTTGTGCTGCGTGATTCGATAGAAAGGGTCTGATCTTCCTGATGTTGTAGAGGGCGAATCTGCAAGAACGAGCGGTTTTAGAGATGTCGTCAGAGAAGCTCAGTTTATCATCAAACGTTACTCCAAGGCTTTTGACCGTCTTGGATGGAGAGATGGTTGACCCGTCAATCTGAAGTGAGAAGTTGTGAAGAAGAGATGGGTTGAGTGGAACCATAAGCATTTCTGTTTTGGCAATGTTGAGTTGAAGGTGATAGTCCTTCATCCAACACGATATGTCGGTACCGTGGGATCATCAGGGTGGAAAGAAAGGTAGAGCTGGGTGTCATCAGCATAGCAATGATAGGAAAAGCCATGTTTCTGAATGACAGATCATAGAGACGCCATGTAGATGAAGAGGAGTGGTCCAAGAACTGAGCCCTGGGGCACCCCAGTGTCTAGGTGTTGCAGGTTGGACCTCTCCTCTTCAGGACACCCTGAATAACCTGTCAGAGAGGTAAGAACTGAACCACCGGAGTGCGGTACCTGTAACGCCCAGTGATTCGAGCATCAGGAGGATCTGGTGGTTAACAGTATCAAAAGCGGGTATAATAATAATAAAAACACAGAACAAATGTCAGACCTGTTAATGGTATTATTGCAAATAATATGTGTGGAATGTATAAGACTAATTAGGTATACTTGGTTTATAGTATGTTCATGAATAAAGGGTTGACTGAACCGATAAAACCACAAAATTGTTGAGCAGAATATGCGTTCCAGCTTACATAGGGATGGCATGTAATAGACAACTTATGGAACAGAGGTATAAGGGATTTGCAATAGTACCATGAACTACACAACATGCAAAAGTAGCATACATACATGCATAAAATACAATAAAATATTAGACGTTTACAATTTACAAAGCCCTAGGCTAAGTTAGACGTCAGCAGTCTTCCAGCAAGCAAGCCAAGGAGGGCCAAGCCAGGCTTATATCAGTGGTGCTTAGGCCATAATTAACAACATCCCTTTATTCACATTTTTCCTGAAACTCATACAAATATAGAATCTTATAAACTACTTAGGGCATTTAATTTGCCTCAGCTTGACTTTTAACAGGAGCTCCAAGACACTGAAATGGTTACATTCAATGCAGTTTTTTTTGATGACTGAAAATGTGTACAATTTAAGTTAACTCGGAGACTAATTTAGATCTGCGTTATAGGGTCTTAAAAAGTAGCTCCCAAAAGAAAGGATGCTTAAGAATGAGACATTAATAGGACATTAAAATATCTTTGTCTTAAGGCATGTAAACTTTGTAAAAAGAACACAAAATGTGCTTCTTACCAATGTTGACGATTCAGAAAAGGGTATATAATACTTTTTTTGGATTGCTAAAAGCAACAGATTTTACTAATAGGTCTACCAATCTCTGGGTAAAAATAAAATGCTGGCATCTTAAGTCATATTTTACCCCATCTATTCTGGCTCCAAATTTCAGTGAAAATTGTCATTTTTGACACTCCTCTACAAATTATTACTATTAATTGATTGCATCTGATGTTTTCATCATTAACCTTGTTTGATTATGCTTCTGTAAAAACATTTTACAAATCATAAATTTGAGCTTGGGAAACTTGGTTGATTTGACACTGAATTACCCAGTAATCAAACATTTCAAACATAAAATTCTGATTGAAATGCATTGTTCTGTTACACATGGGTTTGGCACTTTCAAAGTTTTGGCGTTTTTACAATGTAGCCTCTAAACCCTCTATATTTAATTAAGTGCTATTACCCCAGCGAACCCCATATAAAAGCTTACCAGGTTTTAAGACAGTCTGCAATTTCAGAAAGTATTCACCCATAATTTAGTTTTACTCTTTATAACCCTTTTAATTATTAAAAATGATTTTATCATTTTTTTCCTTTCAGGCAAAAAAGCGAAAACGTGCAGAACGATTCGGAAATGTATGAAAATGGATTTGATCCCTTTTGTAATTTTTACATTTTCAATTAAAGTGATTTTGAGGTTCTTGTAATATGCTGTAATTGAGTGATTTTTGTGTTGTTTTAACATTCTTTTCATGAAATAAAATTGACAAATTTCTGTCATCTTTTGATTGTGTTAACATGCTTAACTAATGATTGCGTTGATTACTAAGCATCCCGTAAGGTTTTTCCTTTACTTCATTGGCCTTGTTTGCCAGACTTTACCATTACCTTACTATTATAGACAATATAGGTGTATGTTTAATTATGAATTAAAGTCACAGATCACCACAGAACCCCACTAAACCCCCCAGTCATTTTCATTATTGTGTACCCAACTTTAATGTGATTATATGCTGCAGATAATTTCATTAACTTTAATTAAATGGATGTTGTAAAGGGCTTTCCTAAAATTACCTATAGGTGAACATTTCTAGGTATCCGAATCTGAATTGGTTGCTGTTTGGGTGATGACAAAAAAATGGCCCAGTCGTCTGCTTAACCACCTGACTGACTGGTGATCTCTTTGCCACCACGAAGACATTACATTTCTATGTGGATTATTAAAAAATAAATGACTAAGTAGATCACTCTTTGCTAAAAGAACAGCTACCACAAAAAAGTCTGGAAAAAAGCAAATTCACAATTGTTTTAGTAGTAAGAACACTAAACAATGTTTTTACCTGACTCGTCTTTCTGTCTCATTTGACACCTTTAGTCTCTCAAACTCTCAGTACTCCAGCATTTACAAGGAAAATGAAACTTTGTATATTATCTATAAAATGCTAAAGCGCCTCTATAATACTGCATTGCATTTAAGAAACAATGCATAAATCTGTATTCAGAATATACACCTTGACATTTACAATACATACCCAAGTTATAAATCAAAATGCCAATACAAACCATTTACATGTAAAACTGAATTGAGGAAAAATATACCACTTATAGCATCAATGTGTAAAATGTGTGAATTTATAGGTTTTCTTTATTATTTCTTTGATTAAATTAAACTTTCTCCCCTTGCCCGTTAGTAAGAAATATCCCGACTCGCTGGGCAAGAGACACTTGACAAATACATGTACTTCATATGTACTTCACATGTACTTTGTATTCCTTTTTTTGTTGTTGTAAGTTTCTTGATTTTATTATTGCAATAAGGTATACATAACGTCTGTCCAGTACAGACAGAGGGCGTTAAATTCTTTTTCAGTCTGTTTAAAACTTTGTCTGAGAGCACTTCCTAGTCTACAGGTGTCAGAATGAGTGTGGCCCCAATGCCTATTCTCCGAACTCCCACGCTATTCGGGGAGTCTGGACTCTTATTATGAAATGTTGTTGTCTGTTGCCGTCATCATTTTCACTTCCTGTTCCGGATAATCGTCATCACCTGTGTCAACGTGATTAGTGTGTTTTTGTTTGTTCGGGGGTTGGGTTATTGTGTGGTGTTGTTCGGTGGTATTTGTAATTGGTTATTTCTCACATGTTTTTTGGTTTCTTGGACTTTATTGTCTTTTCTTTTTCTCAAACACACAGGCACACATAAGACTGATGTCATAGGAATCATAAATGTGGATTATACGGTTTCATTGTATTAATAAATTAAACTTTCTATATATATATGTAAATATGTAATGTGTCAACTCCCACTCTTTCCTGCCTATTTTATGGCTTTAGTGCTATTATGGAATGACAGGATAAAATAACAGATAAAATAATAATAGCAGAATAAAAGAATTACTCCGTATTTATTTCAATATAACCAATTCAAATCATCTAACAGATGGAACAATCCTTAACCATAACTAATATCAATTTCCCCCAATCAAAATGCAGGTTGCAGCTTTCAGAGGTTTAAATGTTTTACCAGTACTTTAACAAACAACTCGTTTTGTTTTTAACATTTGTAATTCAATTGTTTTTCTTCTCACTTGGGTGCTGTGACAAAATGCTGCCGAGCTACAGCATGTAAAGTGGAGGCCTGCATTAAAACGTGGCTCCGCAATGCAAGGGACGAGAATGGGGGACAGCAAAAAAGGACGCAATAGGGGTCCCCACTGCCTCTAACATGACAGTTTTAATTGACTTCTACATGTGTTTTAAGTGTTCTGTGGTTTTGTTATTGTATATGTAAAACAAATTGTTTACGTTTTATTGTTGTTAAAAATAAATATCAATACATTTTATAATTATTGTTACTGACTGTGAATTAATCATTTAAAGCCTAGCTCTCACATTATTACTGCTTTCCGTTTATGCAAAACCATCAGCCTGCAGCTCTAATCCCAATGCTACAGAGAACTGGGAGGTTTGCAGGGAATGACCCGGCAGGGAGTCTCCACAGTGACCCTCAAAGTACTAACCAACTCTTCTGCCTTCAAGCGCTTAGGTAGTGCAACAGAATGCGTAGCAGCAGAGGGGGCTTAATCCTTCATAGAGAGAGCTGTGACTGCAGCTTTGAGATGGGCATGCTCTCCTAATGAGAGCACAACCCGACCACAAACACTGCAACTGCATGCTTCTCACCCAGGCATGTGATGCAGTGATCATGGCCATCAGACCAGGTCAGGAAGTGAACACATCCAAGAACACACGGATGGAAAGACGTCTTTAAAAGTCCCACGTTGTCCATAAGAGCTCATTAGAATGGAAATTCACTCTTTACAGGAAATAAGTTATTTTATAACCAGGTCCGCCAAAGCTCTGAGGAGAACCGCCACCGCAAGCGAGCGAAAGCATGGCCGGCTTTTTATACCCGCTTCCGGGTAGGCGTGACCCGGCCCTCCTTTGGCCAATGCTCATTGGCTCTTTCCTCTCGGGGCAATGTTCATTGGTGCGTTTTTTCTACTTTTCGAAAGTAATAGGTCTCTCAAGCGAGCCCGTATACGTCAGTTTGTTGACGTAACGTCGAACGTTTTTCTTCCTTCAGATTTTGATCGTTTCTTCAAAGTTTGCGTTTATTTTTATTGGCACAAAATAAGTCCCATGCAAACCGACCACTGATCTGACGAGACTCAGCGGCTCTGTAAATAATCAAAGGACGCCATGACGTACAGAACATTACATCATGACGTTTTGAAAACATTCCGTACACGCCTGTAAGCGGAAGTGAGATGATTGATTTAGTCCAATACGGTAAGTTACGTCGCGAGCGGTGAGTTTACAGAAGTTTATTGATACAGACAGTCGCGGATGAGCAGCAGCGCTGATAACAGATAAAATCCACGAGTCAATGCCACAAGCGCTCATTTGAAACCTGTTTGGGTTTGCTTCAGTTTCCTCCTTTATAGACGCGTGATAGTGCGGATCAGCTGTTAGTTTGGCACGTGCATGTGAACATAATGTTTATCTGTTTACATGCGAACTTTAATTAGTGTATCAGAATGTGAACTGACGAGCTGAGTTTGCAGGATTTGTTCAGAAAAGCTGATCATGAGCACAGAGACGTATGTGAAGGACATTAAACCTGGACTCAAGAATCTCAATCTCATATTCATCGTTCTGGAAACAGGTATCCCTGCAATATCGTGCAACAATACAGCATAACATAAACAATTTAGCTAAGGACTAGTGGTCGAATTGTAAAAAAAATCAAGGGGGATAGTGTGGTCAAGTATTTCTTTGGTGGGTTGGGGGTCCTGTAGCTAAATTCACACAATGATTACAAAAGTTGTTTCATTTTTAAGCATTTTTATTTAATAAAATATCTGTTTCATAAAATTAACTTGGTTTTGAGCCATCAAAACAAAACGCATGCATTTAAAAAATGCAGTTTTAAAGTATTGAACTTTAAAGATATAGTTCACCCAAAAATGAAAATCCTGTCATTTTCTCAGCCTCACGTCATTCCAAACCTGTACGAGTCTTTTTCCTATGTTGAACATGAAGATAGTCTAAAAAATGTAGGTAACCAGACAGTTGTTGGTAGCTATTTATTTTCAATAGATTTTTTTTTCTCCATACCGTGCAAGTCAGTGGTTACTGTCAACCGTTCTAGTTTACAGAGCTTATTGCTTTAATAAATGAGTGTCAAATGACCATTTTTGACCACCCTTTTCAGTGGTACAAACTCTTACACCATGTCCTAACCAAACGCGACAAGATTCCAGTGACAAGAAATTTGTTTGTCCACACTGGAATCGACATGAAAAAATCACAAATCAGTATGTGGGCAGGTGGGCAGATGCCAAGTGCCCTGGCATCTCCCATTTATGGAGCGTTTTTGTGGACAATTTAAAAAGTAATTGCAAATTGCATTTGCAAATGCTTTTTTCTATTTGTGGGTTTAAAAGTTGTGCAATTGCGCATTGTTTGCATTTTCGTTTACGTTAACGTTAATGTACAATGTCTGCCAAATGAAAATGCAAAGTCCATTTGCAATTGCCTTTTTTATGTCTTATGGGTTACAACCCTGTTATATTTAAATTGCAATAGCAATTACCCGTTTGCTATTTAATCTCCTCTGTGCATATTGATTGACAAAACTCAAAAGTAATCTTTCGATGCAATTCTTTTTTCATTTGCATTTCCAATGCACACAAACCTGTCTGGTGGGACTATACTATGGTGTTTTGTGGTGGGAAGTGACGTCACTCACATTCGACCACAGTTTTCCCGTCAGCGGGTAGGACGGAAATGTGATGAACGGAAGATCAGGGCCCAGTTGCATAAAAACCCTTAAGTAAGGGTATCCCTGAGGGAAGGGATTTCTTTAAGAGCGTTGCAACTAACAGCTTAACTGTCACCCTACCCTAAGTGTTTATAGTAGCATTTTGTTAAAAATTCTGTCAAAACATGGCAATGGAGAAGCGGTTACTATAGTTACGAAATTGCCCACAGTAAACGGAACATAGGCGTACAATTATGTGATTTGAGAACACGCTGGATAAGAGGGTTTGTGCACCTACAGCTACTCAAACAGTATTTATTAACACATTGTATAAATCACTAGTGATCACAGACACAATTTTCCTCTAGTGTGTTGGCTGCAAAAAGACAGTGCATTATTTTTATTTTGTTACACAGAAATTTGCACATTAAATAGTGCACTTACTGCTACCTATTATTAGCATAGATTATTGACACTGTTACAATGAAAATAAAATGGAAATTTTATTTGTGTTCGTTCGTGTAAATGGAAATGCAAACAACGTTCATTTGCATTTGAACTGTCACAACTTTTACACCAACAAATACAGGGTGAGTAAAAAGTAACTAGGCATTAAAAATTGGCTATAGAACAGTGTTCAAATAGATGATAGTAAATAGGATTTAATATTTCCCGCATTGATAGTACAGGCATCGGCCGCGAGAGGTTCTCAGCAGTATCCTGACTTCCTTCAGAAGACTGTGCATTCCTTTCCCAGCCATTTAAGGAAACTGGTTGATGCCACCAGTGCTTATGTTGAAATTTAAAGATTTGCTTTCATTGTCATGTAATAAAGTGCATGTACAATTTGTTTCAATAAATTTGTATTAGAAATATTGACGTTATTACCAATTTTTAAGGCCTAGTTACTTTTCACCCACCCTGTAAAAAACGCAATTGCAAATACAATTTGCATTCCTTTTTAAAATTGTCCACAAAAAGTGCAAAATAATTTTAACATTATTAAAAACGTGTGACTGATACAATCTTTGTCATGGAACTGTTTTATACAGAGTTAACCGTCTGAACATTTGTTTGCTTAAATATTTTTTCAACATCTGAGGTAAATTATATATTGTTGTTTTAATATGCTTTTAAGTGTTGACCAAATACATGTAAGCTCAAAACAATGATACATGTTGATTTTAATATGATACAAATCAATCAGTATGATCTATCAGCTGTGACATTGCATAAATAGAAATGTTTCTTAAATAGAATCTACTGTCGCTTGTCACATATGGCTGTCATGGCTGGATAGGACAAAACCTCTGATAAACATTGAAGAGATGCCTTTTATCACCTGTTACACCATCGCATTTAGTTGTGGAAAAGAAAAGAATAGGGTGATCATTTCTGAATGGAACGCAATGTAGCATACATATACATAATGTTATGTCAGAGGAATGTCTTTAAACGCTCAAATCAAATCAACATTATACCTTCTGTTCTGTGTCTAAAGAATGTCAAAAGCTGCACTTTCATGTTTTCTGAAAAGCTTGTGCACTGCACCTTACTGTGTTCTGATTGGCCAATTACCATTATTGATAGTTAGTAAATGATCATAAATAGAGAAATGATATATATTAGCATTATAAGCTTTACTTAATACAAATTAAAAATCTAAAGGGGATTTGAGGGAGGATGCTTTTAATAATTWTTAAAAATAAAATAAAATCCCCTTGTTTMATAAAAAACAAGGGGATGCCATCTCAGACCATTACATCCACATTTCCAGGGGGCATTGTAGCTTACCCTAACCACAATTATACAATCAGTCTGAGCAAATAAACTATTTAATTATAAAAAATACAACTACTTTGAATTTCAGGATAGTGATATTAGCTCAGATGTTTATTAGTCAGTAACCGCACTAATTCAGTGAGTGCAGTTTGCATTTGATGTCATATTGATTCAAAAACATAAATTCTAGTTTAACAGTTGTTTTTTTTCTATAAATTGGACTAAACTACCTGTGCTGCATGCTTGTTTATGTGTGCAGCACAGGAAGACCCTCTCTCCTGAGAGAGAAATCTCTCCTGATTATACTCTTTTTTTTTTTAACCACTTCTAATCCCCATTATCCTGTGCTGTGGGAATATTCTGCAAATAACAGAAACTCTTTGAATGTGATGATACCAACTGGATCTCTATCCAGTCACACTGGAGGTGCATTAAAATTTGAAGTTTAGGTTACAGTATATCATCATGTGGCTACAAGAACTCTAATATATGACTAATATATCAGCAGAAGTTTGGTGATATTTCAGCTTAGTTTGCTGCAGAGCATGTAAACAGAGCACTTCTTTCCCTGAGATTGTTTACAATTCTCCTTTTGATACAATGCACATTGGGTTCATGATACAATAGTATTACAATAATTTGAACAAATGAAACAGAAATTCAAATAACATATTTATTTCCAAAACATTAAAGAAATAGTTTACCAAAAACTAACCCCCATGCTATCCTTAATGTATATGACTTTCTTTCACAAGAAAATAATTAGAGTTATATTAGATAATGCCCTGGTTTATCTCAGCTTTGTAATAACATTGAATGTTGTCTGAAATTTTGAAGCTTCAGAAAGCATGTTCATAAATCATAAGATCCATACGAATGCAGTGGGTTAATAAATTACTTCTGTAGTGAAACAATGTTTGTGAAAGAAAGTCACGTACCCTTGTAAACAAGAAGATCAGAGCGCTACATTTAAATATGGTGGCACATAATGACTAGTCACGTGGTGTGAAAATAAAAATAGTTAACTAAAAAATTTAAGAGAAAAAAAGGACAGTTGAGACTCATGCACAACTATTACAAAAGGCGCAAACATTCATTGATGCAGTGTACTTTTGGATAGAATGATTGGTGTCACTTGTTAGAATTTTGTTTTTTGTTAAAATTTTGTAAGATCTTATTTTATTGTTTAGTAATGACCTTCAGAGACTACCTTAAATAAAATGACCAGATTTGCCAAAAATGTACCATCCTAACCGCTCCACCAATGACACTATAGCAACATGAGCCTGCCAAATTTGGAGAACAGTTATGTGCTGATGATCTTCATTGATTCAGCTCCCCTTTTAACACAATCATTCCTAGCAACTTTGTCATGCTGCCTTAGCAGAAACATCAAAATAATCAGTGACTCCACCCACCCTGCCCATAGACTGCTCACCCATCTGTCCTTTGGCAAATGCTACCGTAGCATGCAAGACTGCCAGATTTAGAAACAGCTTCTTCCCACAGGCTTCCCTCCATCAGAATACTCACATTAACAATGCAGAAACATGCTGGCTGTTGGATTACTGATACCTGCACACAGATTTAGTCACATATGCCTTTATTTTCTATACTGTTTTTTAAAACAATAATTTTGTGCCACTGAGCACTTTATTCACCATCCACTGGTGCCTGTTTACATCAATGTTACATTAATACACTCACAGTGTAAACTAAGTGCATTACACCCACTATGTGCAATACACCCTCTGTGAAACATAAATGTTGTTCTTATGTAGCTATTGCATATTTTTAACTTGGATTGTCTTACATGCTGATTTGTTGTCCTGTCTGTCTTTGTATATATTACGTCCATCTGTTGTTGTCCTGCTCATACAAGCTTTATGCTGCTGTTGTTGTCTTGTGTCTGTACTTACCTTGCATATTAAGCTTGGAGAAACGCAATTTCGATCTACTGTGCACTATTTTTTGTATGGTTGGAATGACAAAAAGTACACTGTAGTGTTCTGTGTTCTTTAATTTTTTAGTGTTCTTTTTTCTTAAAATCGAAGTTCCTATATAATGCTTTTCATAATGTTACATAATTGCAAAGCAGCTTTACATATTAAAAACACAAGAAAATTGTAACGTATATTGAAAACATAGAACACATGTTTTTGTTGTACCATATCATGATACACTGGGTAATCATAAATTGTCAGTAATGAACTGGATCTCAGAACATTTGTTAGTCTAAAGGCGATGAATGACACAATCTCTTTTACATAATCTTCATCAAGGACGAGTGACGAAGACCAAAGATGGTCATGAAGTGCGCACGTGTAAGGTGGCTGACAAGACGGGCAGCATCAGCATATCAGTTTGGGATGAGGTTGGAGGACTTATTCAAGCAGGTGACATCATCAGACTTACCAAAGGGTGAGACTATATTTTGTATCAGTGACACACTCTGAAATTCTTATATGTTTATTCTCTCAGATTTGTTTGTGTAGCTCAATTGGTGGAGCATTGCAGTAGCAGCGTAAGGGTTTTGAGTTTGATTCTCAGGAAACGTACTGATAAATTGTATACCTTGATTGCACTGTTGCTTTGAAAAAAAGTGTCTGCCAAATGCGTAAATGTGATCATATGCAGACTATAAATTAAATGATTAAAAAGTAATTCACATTGTTTCAAAACAGTTTTACAAAATATCAATGTATAAAAGTGTGTTTTAACAGACAGTTGTTTGCTGCTTAAAGACGTCCAAAGTATTTACAGTTATTTACAGAAATTAGTGTTATAAGGTGTATTAAATCAGGTCTATTATTGTCTGTCATTAGTCTAGATTTGTGCCACATTCAGTGGCTGCCTAAAACGATCAATCACAGTGCTCTTACAGTTACAGTGTTTAAATAGTTCATACTGTATATAAATGTAAATGTTTACGATACTTTTGTGTTGTTTGTCAAGTTATGCCTCAGTTTTCAAAGGCTGTTTGACACTGTACACTGGAAGAGGTGGTGAACTGCAGAAGATTGGAGAGTAAGTTAAAAATGTTTTAACATTTTTCTACAGTGCTGCATTTAATATTTTTAAGGAAATGTTGCATAAAATACCTTACAAATCTTTATATCCATAAAAAACAGAGTACATACTGTATATGTTGTCCTAAAATTACTTCCCTTTCTGAATAACATTAAGGTTCTGCATGGTGTACTCTGAGGTGCCAAATTTTAGTGAGCCAAATCCAGAATATCTGGCTCAGGTAAACAAAACTGTAAGTTTAATTTTGTATTTTTAAAGGTTTTTGTATTTTCTTGTCTATTGTTTATGGAAATTCACTTTGTACTTGTTACACTTTAGGCACTGAATGACCAAGGCAACATGAACACTAGTATTGTGCCCCCTGCAGGTACATTTGGCAAATGGTTCTGCTTTGGACCACTAGCACTTAAAGTTTTCTTTCATAACATTTATAAAAATCTATTTCTGGATCCTATTTATTTGATAAACATTTCCATTTATAGTTTGTATATTTGATTTTGACTTTTTAAAGGGAATGAGACTTCCAATGAAAATGGGAATCCTCAAAGCTCTGCCAACTCCACAAACAAACAGCCTGCTGGACGAGCAAACAGTGGAAATAGATCGACATCCAATACAGGTGTAGGTGGAAGTACTACCATAAGCAATGGGAAGGAGACACGGCGTACGGTCAAAAGATGATTTACATGAAGTTGTTTAGTGACATAATAGCTTTAAGCAACTGGGGCAACATGATCTGAGGACATATTTTGCTAAACTTGGAGCTTCTCATTGTTGAAGTAGACTTCAGGTATGTTTGTACTGCTCAGTACTGCTCAGCTGAGAGGTTTCAGTTTTGTTGCTTTAACCCTCTGCATGAACCCTCTTATTATAATATTCCCTCTGCAACAGTTTTCTTAGCATGTATTATATTAGCTTTTGAACATCAATTTCAAAGTTGATTATTTTAGCTGAAATTTGTTGACTTAACAATCTGTTTGGGGAAATGAAAACAAAATTAGACACTTGACTATCGGGGTAGAATTGTTGCATAATTCCAAATATGTTATTATCCACACATAAATGTAAAGCAATTAAAAAAACCAAGCACATTTACAAAATAAATTGAGATCTACAAATAAATCTTAGAGTTTCACAAAGATGAATTAAATTCACAAATAAATAAAATGAGACTTGTAAAAAAAGAAACATTCACAAATATATTTTTATTCTACAAACACAACTTTCCCTGGCATTTAAAAATGCCACGCCAATCCATTTTGAAATGTCTCAAAATCCACAAATACTTGCAGAGATTTACAAATGCACAGCGTGTTATCCACAAATGCGTGCAAAGATCTACAAAAGGAGAGGACGCGATTCACACACAAATGCCAGGCAAAGTTGTGTTTGTAGAATAAACATATATTTGTGAATGTTTCTTCATTTGCGAGTTTCATTTTATTTATTTGTGATTTTAATTTATGTTTGTGAAACTCTAAGATTTATTTGTAGATAAATACAAATAAATCTCCACTGCGCATGCGCTCTCTATCACGTTTAATCTTGCTGTGGGAAACGCTCTAACCACTGAGCTACAGGAAAGCCGAGTAATAACTGACAGGACGAGCGTCACTGATGCACAGTTCACAGCGAGATCATGAATTGAAAGTGAAAGTTGAAAGCGAGCACGATTTCAATACCCCACATATTGATGGTGGCTCCCCAACGGCCGGAAATTAAATACAACATAATTACCCGACCAAATTTGTGAAGGAATGCAAAAGCATGGCAATATATTTTCCTCATAAAATAGCCCGACGGGCAGGCCAGAAATACATTTTGGTAGCCCAGCTGGATGACACAAAAGCCACGGGACGTTGGGCTAGCGGTTTTGCGAGCCCTGGATTTATTTGTAGATCTCATTCTATTTATTTTGTAAATATGCTTGTTTTTTGTCAATCGCTTTACATTTATTTGTGGATCATAATATATTTGGAATTATGCAACAATGCTACCCCCATACTTGACAGGGTCCAAACAGTAAGAGAGAAAGTGACAATAAAGTTGTCAAATTTGGAAGAATATTTTCTGTGGATATTGCAGCATTTTTTTCAAGTTTTAACTTGCTGAGATGTTTAAAAAATGATGAAATTCATAATTGAAATAATAGGCTGAGAAACTTCTTTGGATATTGGATTTAGGGGATCTCTGAAAATTTGTCATTATTGGGCACACCTAATTAATGAGCTTATAAGTAAATATAAATATAAGTTAAACAAGTACAATTAAAATACAGCTATAATTGACCATATATTAGGGCTGTTCATTTAACATGCTAATTCAGTATGATTACTTGCAGAATAATTGTATTAAAACACCCTCTGTATTAGTTGTATTTGTTTTAGTACCCTCTGACCTGTGCATACATTTCTCAATAATACTCCTGGAGGCGCAGCAGCGCCACTGAACAATTTCTTTCTTCAAACAATTCCTTTCCCAAAACCACCGATTGTGTCCGGCTTGGACACAGACATGATAAAATGTAATAAATGTACAAATCCTAAGATGCAATAAGAAGATCATGGCAGTGTAAGACCCCTAAACCTCCAACAGATTGATGACATTTATTTAATTAACATATTGTATGTATTGGACATACTAAACATTTCTTATAATGCCAGAGAAAGATATCTCCCTCCCCCGCTGGGGGCTTTAAGACATTACAATATGATGTTCTCTATTGCTTCTTTAAAACTATGTATTGTGAAAGTGTTATAAAAAATAAAATATGCTTTGCTGTGGACTCTAGGTCTATTTTGTAAACAAATGCGTTTGTCTGCAACAGTGCAATGTCTACCAATTATCTTCATTTAGGTTTTTAGCAAATGTATGTGCATATAAATTAGATTAATCATATTGTCACGGGTGAGGAATCACACGACACGATAGGCGGTGCAAAAATACCCCGGAGGGTGGATTTATTGACTGAAAAGGTGCGTGTGGGAAGCAGCCGGGCTGGCTGCTGGTGCAGGTGCTGGTGCGGCTCGTGCTCGGGGTTGCGTCCCTCCTGGCGGCGGGAGTGAGCGGTGGCGCGGGCTCCTTTCGAGGGCTTTCGGCCACTCGCTCTTCTCTGGGTGCGCGGGGGACACGCAACGTTACTCCGGCTGGCGGCACTCTCAGGCTTCGCTTTCTTCAGCAGTTTGCTCTGCATTTGACTCTTGGTCTTGGTTCCCCTTCCGGCGGAAGGCGGCGGCGTTTTAACGCCGCGGGGTGACGCGTCGCAGCTGTGCCCGGTCTGCCCGTGATGAGCTCGGGCAGGTGCGGCGCGTCCGTTGCCAGGG
>JAZGTJ010006240.1:0-25423 GCA_036877575.1 Botia almorhae | reverse complement strand
ACTTTGCCCTCGGTCGACACACTTTCTCGTCCCACGTTTCTTCTTTGTCTAGCAACTTTTCCAACTTCTCCCTCTCTCTCTCGCTCTCTACAGATGGACCTGAATGCAAAACACTGTCTGTTGAGTGCATCTGGGGGTATCAGCAGTCTGGAGAGGAGCTAATCAGTCTGCTGCTCTGCAGAGTCATTCCCTCGAATCTCAACACATCGCTCACTTATTTCAACTTACCTGCAAATAACATCAAGGTCATACACAATATCATTTTGTGTAGGAATGTGGTATATTATACATTAATCTCCCCTTGTAATTATGGATACTTTTTTTCTATTTTATGGTGGTGAGAACAAATGGCGTTTTATGGCGGCTTCTAGTGGGGCTTTAACCGTAAAAATTAGGCTCAGACAGATTAATTTTGTAATCGATATGTGCTTATTTTTTCGGACAGATGAAGTACTACTGTCTGATACAGTAATGTTGACATCCTTTTGCTTTTAACTATTCAAATAAATTCTCTGGCTTTTGCAACAAAATAAAATAAAAAAAAGTTTATTTATAGGTCTGAAATTTTATATTAAATACTAAACTGAAATAGGACGAATATAACAATATGCACACTATACAAAAAACTCCATAACTGTTTTTAATGCATGTAAAATAATTCAAGAGATTATGAAATAGTCTCAGTCCTTCTCTTTTTGTCCCACGCAACGAACCCCATTTTAGCATTAACCAGATTACTGACATCTAAAGCTGATTAAATCCGTGTTAACCTGTATTTTAGTCAAATGAGTATCATGGTCCAAAAGAATTTAAGCCATCAGACAGATAATCTGAGCAAAAACACATAGCTCCCCCTCCTGGCTGTAGAGTGAAGTACAACAGCCTCAGTATGGCAAGAGCTTGTTGTTAAGTTGGAAGTATAACTCTATTACTACACTTTGTACAATTACATTTTCAACCCAGAACATAGATTTAACTCAATGTCTACTTTCAGTAATATGGACTAGTATGCTAGCTGTGTCTAAACATAAGCTGCCTGCCTAGACAACTTTTTGAAGCACCATAATGCAAATAAAAGGCAATGTAAGCAGCTCATTTTGTTTTGAGACATGGCTGTTGATTTCTTTTTCTGTCCAACAGTGTGAGAAGTTTCACCTTTTCATGCTGCTCTATGAGAATCTCCACTACAATGTTCTGGAACTTAAGGTCCATGATGGCGGCCACAGTTTCCTCCTGTGGCCTCATGAGTGTGGGGCCAAACACCACGCCCAAATTCGCCACTGTCATCAGGTTCTGTTTACTGTTGGCAGCAACACTACACACAGAGACACAGAAAGAAGTTATGTCATGTGCTATGATTTAAAGACTTCAAAGATCAGAATTCAGATATTTTGAGGAGAATGCATGAAGGTTGTGGGTTCGATTTCCAGGAAGCATACAAACGAATACATGTACACCTTGAATGCACTGTCGCTTTGGATAAAATGGTTTAAACCATTTTAAAACCTCTCCTGTTGTGGGGTGACAATTAATACCGGCATGATTTGCAATGATCCTTGTAGATCTATTTAAAAAAACATCTGAGACAGTAACGTACTATCCTCTTTAAAGTTAAAATGTCATGCCTTTATGACAGGCCTGGAAGAAAGATGTCTGCAGCTTGTTGGAAGTTGTTCCCTAAGAGACCTTTGCTAGTACAGTCTTGTGGAGTTCACCATGTCTAAAGGGCGCATTTTAAAAACTACATTTTCCACAGACAACACAGATTAATCATCTCTCTAATCTCATTTCAGATGGCAGGGCGAAGTTTGGCTTTTCCCTCTCCATCACTGATGGGCGCACAGCAAAACCAATTCCTAACGCATTTTGCGAGCGTTGGAGTGGATGGAAGAGGAATTTAGCTGCGGATAACCTGAATTTCATTTCCAATCGCACATCCTTTGCTGCCAGCAAATCCCACTCTGTATTTTGAGGAGATGTGGACACCCAGCCACCGATTGCTGGAGGTTAGGGAGATTATGCGCTTATCTTCAATTTGCTTACATTCGCATTATATAAAAATGTGAGGCCTGAGGTAAAACCTTGTAATGATAGCTAACACTATTTGGAAATCTCTTACTCGATATAATCTCCTACAGAGAGTGCTTGCATAACTGCTCTCTAAATGGGCAGTTGTTGGATGGAAATGGTTTATTCGTTCCAGAAGAAAAAGAAGGTTTGATCTAGACAACATTTCATTTGTTTGCGTTGTATTTTCTTCTTCCAGAGGGTGGAGGGTATGAAACTCCGTGTGGAGTTATCTCTTAGCACTCTGGAGAGAAGAGAGACCGAGCCGTCTGCCTGTTTGCTCTGTTGCTCGGCAACAGAGGTAACCCAAGGAAAACCAGGCTACCCGTGCGAAAGGCGTGTGTTTGTGTAGTGATGCTAAGCACAGAGAAGAGAGATGGAAAGTTGGAGTTAATGACATAAAGAGGCTGCTGAAGTCCGAGAGACAGAAAAAATGGAGGAATAAAAGAGGGAATGTACAGATAAACACACAGGGATTAAAGCGGATAGAGTCAGACTTGTGTATATAGACAAAGATAGAGTGAGACAGGGAGAAATCAGTTTCCACTCACTTGGCGAGATGCTTGGTAACCAGACTGAGCACTAATCTGTTCCTCTCTGGCAGTTTATGAACCAGACAGTGAATGGCCTGAACTCTGGATTCTGGACTGCCGATCTCTGAGTAGACATTATTTTTTACATTATTAAACACACAGTATCAATATATACACTTATCAACATGTTATGTTTAACAACGGCACTGCTTTGGATTTTTAAATATGCTGTATTAGATTTGTCCCATCTGTGTCTGATTCTGCAGTATCTTAAATAGCAGTCAAAAGTCTGGACACACTTGTCTGAATTTCTCCTATCTTTCCATTAAAAGGTCTTTAAAGATAAAGCTTGTTTGCTTAAAATGAGTTTTGCAGACAAATGTAAATTGTGCCCACATACAATTTAAGTCCAAAAATGTTATTTATTTTTCAATACAGTTTAAAAGCATACAGAACTGTAATCTTTCCAAATGGTAGCTAAAATCTAACAGTTTTTTTTAACATTTTGGTCGATACATAATATCCGTACTTCGATTTGTGTTGTTGTTGATGACTTCACTAGCATTGTTAAATGTGGAAAACCGTAATATTTGTAATATTTTTAATTATTAAATATGCCTTTTGATTGGTTGACTGCTATTCTGAGGTTTAAACCCAGATTAGTCCCTAATTGTAAAACTGTTTTTCTTGCTGGTTTCCGCTTTATACGCAACAAGCTATGACCTATGAACAGTTTACAGTGTTAGTTATAAGTGTCATAAGTCCCTGTACACATAGTCCCCTGTTGTAAACTGTAAATCACTTTGACTGAAGATAAGTAGCTAATTAGTAATAACTTTTTCAAGTATTAATGAAGCGTTTGTACATAAAGTGTTAATAGGCTTGCCACTATTTATGTATTTACAGCACCTACCAAACCCTACAAATGCACAACTTCACAACTACACTGTGTTTTGCGGTTGCTGTCATATTATAAAAGCTTTGAACTGATGTTTTGTAATCAAGCATTGTACCCTCTTCAGCGCTTCTCAAACCGTAAGCTCTTTTCCCACAATGCCATGCACATATTCTTAGTTTATGGAGTTTGTTAAGTAATCGATTAGGGATTTGCTTGATTATTGTCTGAGCAAGGACAAAGACCTTACTTGCAGGGACGATGAACTCCTTATATAGCTCATATGTCATTAGTGGCTCTGGAAGGCTCCTTGAGAGAGAGGAAGAGATTTATTGGCTGTATTAGGCATTATTGGACACAACACTATGATTAATGTGGCTGATCATCGCAAGGAATGAGACGAACACACACTCTCACACACACACACACACACTCAGTGATAACCAAGTTCATTTGAAGGTACTTTTGCTCGTATTCTGGCAGACATCCCAGCACCGTAACCCCAAAATGAGCCCAGCACACCAATACCATCCATACCTGTATTCAAGTACAAAGCACCCACACACACACACACACAAAACTACAGTATGTTGCCATACTGTCAAAATCTACCCTGTTCTGTTCTATTGTGACACATCAATTACAGAAATTAATTCATGCAATGTTAATTAAATGTTGATTAAAACAGTGCAAATGAGCTCGTTGTGACTGCCAGGAATGATTCTTCTCAGCAGTAAATCTGACAAATCAGTTAAAAAAACTGACATATTTCACATATACACATTCATCATTGATACTGGTATATTAGATTCTATTTGATTTATGACTGAAGGGGTCCACGGGTTTCTCTCTGTGGACTCATACATGACTTTTTGTTGCCTAACAGTCAAAGAGCTTAAATTACTAATTACTTTAGTGTTGAGTGAAAGTTAATTTGACAAAGGTTAATAAGTTCAGTCCAGATGCTGATGTTCAAACAAGGATTAGGGGCTTTTGAATCACAACTTAAAGGTCATGGTGTATTCTGTCAAATGACAATCAGTACATTTAGTGAAAGGCGAGGTATTTGTAAATGATGCTGCTTATCATCTACACACAACAGTAGAAACTCACCTCAGGTAAAGTTTTAAAGCACTGGTAATGGTTTTCACATCCCAGTCTTCACTGGCTGCTAAATCTATGTCACAGCTCTTCTCATCTAAAGATCAACAAAGAATACAACAAAGAATATAAAGTTCAAATATGTGCTGAATAAATTCTAATTAGGACAGAAATTAGGTTTAGACAGAGAGAGAGAGAGAGAGAGAGAGAGAGAGAGACTAGATGGGTTGAACTATGAGGTGGTAAATATCTGAAGAATTTATTTATTTGGCTTATTTGATTTTTGTCCCTCATCTGCAGTACCAGCTCTCTTAGGGATTTATAAGGGGAAAATATTGTTCTGCTGGATGATGCCCAATGCATGTGCATAGGTATGTGTAAACTTGCTTTGAATGTGTAACTTCTTGGCTTTGACACTTGTGAAGAATTCAGCCAAAGCATTCACAGACAATTACCTCTCTGTCTGGCTAGCGGTTACCATGGTAACATCTAGGTGATTTTTATATAACGCAGCGGACGATCGAAAAAAGGTCAAAGGTCACTTATGCGCAACACAATTAATAATCAAAATTAAAAGACGGGTTTAAACTATTTTGTGCTATGTGAAAGGCAGAGGAAATATTCCTTGACTTACTGTACAGGTTTAAAGGTATTCAGACCTTCACACAGATCTAACCAAACTGATTGACGACATGTCATAATTTGAAACCACTATTTACTACTCCAGTGAGAAACTGAACTGTACACAGAAGTGTTGATGCTGTAAACATACAATTCTGCTGCCTGCAAATATTGTTGTACTGTTTTTATTTTTTGCCCCTAAAATCATAAATAAAGTCTTTCCATTTGTGCCTGCTAATAACAGTGAAATTACAACTGATTACTTATAATTTATAACTGAGGCATGCAAATGAAGATATATATCAGTTTGCAAACACAACGTCTAAACTCGACCCTTCCTTCCGTGTGGAACAACGGCAGAAGTACACACTACCAAACATTAAAAAAGAAAATACAGGCAGTATACACAAACGCCACCACAGACTTCTGGTAATGACTGCGTAATGATTAACAGGGATTATATTTCAAATAATCTATGGGAAAATCATACATAAAGATGTCAAAATACTACAAAGCATGGGAACTACTGCATATATTCATCTGGATTCCTCACATTGACTTTTGTTTGATTTTCCATCACGCCCTGTTCTGCTTCTTTAAATTCATTACTAGAGTCACATTTCCACATCATTAGTAAAAGATATTTTGATAATTTCACCTATAAAGACTAATGGTACACCTTAAATAAGGGCAGCGTCTGGATGTGCTTCAGAAGCTGATGTGTGAAACCACTTGTAGGACCTGCAAATGACAGTGCTCTGAATTTTAACACGACAAAGGAGGATTTGTTGTACTCTGGAGATTTTACAGGTTTTTGGTGAATGAGCTCAGCCTGTTCTCAGATGAGGACAGAGGATCCATATAAAGTGCTAATGGCTATTAGACGCTGGAGTGGCTGAGTTCATGTAGCAGCAGGGGCTCCGGCAGCCTGCCGACTCCACACAGCATTTAACATTCAGAGCAGAGGGACACCGGCTCATGCTATAACTCCAGGAGGAGGAAAGAGAGAGAGAGAGAGAGAGAAAAAAGAAAGAGTAATAAAGAAAGAAAGAAAGTACAGACTGAAAGAAAGAGACAGAAAGAAAGTACAGACTGAGGTACAGACAGACTAAAATACAAATAGAAATAAAGGCAGACAAACAGAAATAAAGGCAGAAAAACAGAAAGATGGACAGACAAACAGAAAGAAAGGCAGACAAACAGAAAGATGGGCAGAAAAACAGAAAGATGGGCAGACAAACAGAAAGACAGAAAAACAGACTGAGGAGAAAAAGAGCACAGGGCAGGAGAACATCAGAGAGATGGTGACAGAGCGAGTAACTGTGTTGAGTTTGGGTTTTGGAGAGAGGCGAAACAGGATCATGGGAAAGCGTCTGAGAGCGACAGAGAGAAGGCAGGAGGAAATCTGATTGTCTGCCTGCAGTAACTGAGCCAAGTGTCACCCACAAGGACAGGACAGAGGGACATACAGACATACACCAGACTAGATGAATGTCTGAATGCCAATGAGACTCAGCAGGACACTCAATGACTCCAGCTACAATTACACAGCTTCAAATCAACACAGGGCTGGGCTCAACGCAAAGCTGTTTTATAGCACCTGTAATAGCTAGCAACAATTACAGACCAAACAAAGAATGAACACAGCTTACCAATCATTAAACACAGAAGCTTCTGCACTTTTGAACTGACCCCTCCCACTCTGTACAGACCCTGGTCATTAATACCTGCATTGAGAAAACAAGAACCAAGACAAAAAAAAGTCTTCAGACACATTGTTCCGAATGAATTTATAAAGCAGGGTGTCTTTATTATATATAACGCTTAAATCTAATTGGCAAACCTTACTATTAACATATCAAGCTTCTATATTATCCTAAACTAAGCACAAGTTGTTGGTAAGAATTAAAACCGCTAGGTCAGTCTGCCCCCTAGTGTTTACAAGGTGTAACTGTGCTATTGAAGGTCAGTTGAAAGGAAGGAAACTGGTTTGCTGTTGGACAACATAAATCCTGCAGCGATGCATATTGAATTTTACTCCACTTTGTAACCCATGCATCAGCTGTTGTTCATTTTGTTTATCTGTGCATTTATTCTGAATCAAAGAAATTATACAAAGCAATATGTGAATAATATGATACAATAATACAATACTACAAAATTACATTGTATTATCGCTGATTAATTAAATTAAGCTAAATAACTGCATAAATTCACTGAGAAAAGCCGATAGTCATGTTAAACAGACAAGTAATACATATTATGAGTAATTACCTCTGGCTTCAACAGCATTAATTGAGTTTTTCACAAAGCTTATCCCCACATCATCCAGCTGTGCATCAACTACAGAAATACACAAACCAAACAAGATCACTATCTTTAAAACCATTTCACAACACCCAGTACAACAAAACAAATAAACAATGAAAAATCTTTTCATTAAAAGTTCATAAGCGTTATTCGGTTGCCTAGTCATTGATTTGAGTTTACTTACTGCCTCTCTCCCTTGAATGCGTGCGGCTAAGATACTGCATCTGTGCGTCAGAGACGAACACCAGACAACACAAACCAGAGCAGCTTGAAACACAATACACTACATACAACTGTATTAATATACCAAACAAGATCACTTACTGTTGATTTAAACGTTAAATCATTGCTCTAATGCGAGCGTATTTTTACAAGCTTTCTGGAAAATGTTTTTTATTGAATAAAACTATTAGGTGTATTTCAGAGAGTTACATACTGGCTCCTTTCCTCCCATCGCATGTATCCAGAACCTGTGGTCATCTTCTGAGAGTGCCTGGACGGTCAACACTGTGCCCGGCCTAGAGAAACAACCATGCAAAACTTTGTTGCTACATATATTTGAATGTAATTTTTAAATAAATGTTTATTTATTAATTTGCTTGTTATTTATTTATTAAATAAAGCTATTTCTTGGCTTTATCGTGCATGATTTATCAGCACAATTCTTTATGGATTTTTTGATCTAAATGTTTCAATCAACAAAACTTGTTCCGTCCCTGAAACATTTTTTCTTTTATTGTTATTCACATACATTGACTTTTTTTAATCTAGCAGATGTTTAATCCAGAACAAAACTACTTAGGCTTTATATTTTATCAATATATGCACTACATAGGAATTGAACCTGACTTTGGGGTTGCTAGCACTACGCTTTACTACGATGAGCTACAGGCAATCCTAACTGACTCCATTCTGGCAACAGAATCTAATCAATTCCAAATAAATAAATGTACAGTGGCACTTGACTTTGTTTCACTGAAAATTCTTTTTCAATCAAAACTGATCAAATTACACAAGCAAAATGGCTTGCAAATGATTCAATTCCTAATCTGGAAACATTCTGATGTGCTGCAATCATTTGGACAGACTAACTCTTCACTAACCAATCCCTGATGGTGCACCTGATTGACGTTTTACATACGCCCTGCCTGTGCTGGCTTTTGCACAAGGCTGTGATAAATAAGGGCGCTAAGTGTATCCTGGGTGATCACAATATTTAGATTTCCTAATCATTTGATGTGAGAGACTCAACGTGTATGAATCTGACCTCTTACAGTCTCATGGGAAACTCACTAGTATTTTAGAAAGCAGTCTACATTGTTGTAAGTTATTGTTTTCCTTTTTATTTTCACCCATTTATTTCAGCTTCATAATAAAAAGCAAAATGAAAACTTTTAATCAAGTTTAGAACATCAATCATAAGATATTGACATTACAACCACTTTCTAATAAGTTGTTTTAAACTTTCTAATATTACATTTTGTTCCACAAGACATTACAGACAGCTATGGCCTCTCAAATATGAATAAAAACTCTAAAACAGCTAAGTGTTTGTGTTTGTTTTGAACTATAAATAAGTAAGTGATCAGGTCACAAAACTTCACTTTTGGATCATTCTTACACCCTTGATCAGAAGCTTTCAAAAACTGGATACAGATATAATAGAAATGATCCTAAGAAATAGAAATGACAGAAAAAGAAATAAAATGGAAATGATGCAAAGAAATAAAAATGAAATAAGAAATATAAATTATGCTTGAAATGATGATAGCAAAGGAGGCGTGTACGGTAATTATGATCTGACATACCGATCTGTGATCTCTATGTCAAGGCAGAACCTCCTGTCGAGCATGTCTGTGGTTTTACGTACACAAGACTTAAGTGTGACTGAGTCTGTCTCACCCTGAAAGGAAACAGATGACATTCCATGAACAGCAGATTAGTTATAGTTAAATCTTTGGTCAAGTTGTATTACAACATCACCACCTCTTCGTGCTGCATTTGATCTGTAATAATCAATGATTTAAAGCTAAACAACATATATTTCTTGCGATCATCACTTACAAGCTTTCCTCCTGATCTCTGGTCGAATGTAATCATGTGTAGTATTTTCTGTTCCTTGACGAATGTGCAATATCGTTTCACCCAACTAGATCCGAAAGGAGGAGGTCCTGCAGAAAACATACAAATATTTTAGCAACTAAAAAAAAGAGGATACATGACAGCCAATGAAATGACAGTGACATCGTAGAAAGTCTCATGCATACGTTTTTCCTGTATAAACAGATAGCCCTCGCTGCTAATAGGGCTCGTCTGTCTGTATTCCTGTGGGGACTCTTTAATTCTTTTCAGTAACTCGTTCACCTCAGAGCGTGTGCCTTCAAAACGATTCCGTGTCTGAAAACAGAGAAAAAGTCATAACAAAAACAATAATTTAAGTCTCTGTGCTCACATAACCTAATTTTTCAAAATGACTACCACAAAAATAAGCAGGAGGAAAAATAAGAGAAAGCAGAGGTTTTTGGACATTATGTAAAATATGCTGTTTTGATTTTTAATATTAGATTAGCAAATCAAATTAGTTCATTTTGATTAATTTTCCTTAAGTAATTTAAATTTAACAAGGTGACACGTTACATATGGATAATTTATCTAATATATTGTCTAATATTATAGCATACTATTTGCAGTCAATGTGCTTCAACATGGTAATCTAGGATCCATTTTTACCAAGTTATATGTGCTCTAACCATTCTAACTGATTTTTAACTGATTTAAATAAACAGTGAAAGCAGTGTTGTGGTTCGACCAAAGATTCAAGGAGGAAGTCAGCCCTTAAGCTTCCAGTTAACAGCTAAAACACAATGGAAGGTCAATGCAAACAAAGACTTCTCCAATTTTCCCCTGGCCTTCTCAAAAACCTGCTATATCCTGTCTCTGTCACTTATTTTCACATGACCCTGTGGTCAAACACAAGTGTAGTCAGAGGAAGATGAGTGAACACCAAATCTCAAATCACTCCACTTCAGCATAGGTAAACTTTTATGCTTATATGTTGTTTAATGCATTTGGCACAAAACACATTTTACCTAGAGTTAATCTAGAGCTCATATGGATATGAATGTATGTATGAATGCATGTATGTATATATGAACGCATGAACTTCACACAATGCAGGACTTTTTTAAGCGACTGGTGATGCACAAACATAGAAATATAGTCATTGTGACTTTAGCATAAAAATACAATAAGCCATTCTCTAGCCACTCCCTCACTTACCTGAGCTGTGAAGCTCATAAACACTGTAAAGCGATTTATAATCTTTTTATCATTTATAACCATAGCCTTATTATGTTTATTGTTTATTATAAACACCACTAAAGCTTATATATTGGCTATATGTAATATAAGGTTGTAATTCGCAATCCCTTATGAGTAAATAAACAAAAAAGACCAAAAAGGTTTATATTAACGTTGGAAATATTATGAGAAAATTTACTTACATTTTGGATATTGATTTGAAGGGCCTTTTTGTAATGATCAAAATCTTTGGCCAACTCATATCCCTGATGATAGAAAGTGAATACAGTCTGAAAGAATGCCAGCATCTGTACCAGAGAGACAGAAAGAGGAAAAAGGGAGTAAGAGGTAGAAAAGACCATTACAGTGTCCCTCATTATATCCTGCCAAAAAACATTGACGTTTCACGTGTCAGTATCAGTGCCTAAATCTATGTGATGTCCAAGATTTAAAAGACACAGTCTCACTGTGTGTTTCCTTCCCTTTTAAAATACAGAGTTTTTCAGTAATTTACAGTGTCACAGATTAAAAGCTGAAGTTATATTTAACTCTAAATATTCCCTTTCCACGCACACTCACAACAACAAACTCAAGCTGAGTGAGCATCTGGAGGAAGGAGCTCAGACTCACAGGCTCAACGCACTCAAACTTTTTCCGCTCTTGTATCTCCTGCAGCTTGCAGACGTACTCTAGAGATGACTCCTGAAAGTGATGCCTCATCACCTCCACTGACACATCTGCCTGAAGACAGACAGAAGAGTCACTCCGAAAGAATGAAGAAGGACCATGACAGTTTAGTTAGATGGCAAAAAGTTATAAGCAACAACAAGAACATAAGTGACCGCATTACCACTGAATATGATTTAAAGGGATGAAAATGTTGCCATCATTCCCCAATGGTGTGCCAAACCAGTATTATTTTCCTTCATTACATAAAACTAAGAGCTCTTAGGCAGAATATGCTTGAGCAGCTTTTCCATACTGCAAAACTCGATGGCACGCTTAAAAGCCAAGCTCTGAAAAACCTTCTGAAACCATTTTTTTATTTAATTTAACAGAATCATGCATGTTTAACTGAATGATTATCAGTCAATAACCAATTGAATTCAGTCCATTCTTCACACAGAGTAATTACATGGTTGATAATTCTTTGAATACTGCTCACTGTGGACTATGAGCAGTATTATAGTAATATAATACTTTAATTCATTTATAATTTTTGTGAAATCTATTTTTTGTGTTTTATGGAAGAACATGATGCTAGGTTGGGGAGGAAATTTTGATAAAAATAGGTTTAATCCTTTAAGACAGTGATTCTCAATCTAGACCTAGAGCGCCCCCCCAACACACAAATTATGTGTCACTGCATCCAAAATTACATACCGTACCTTCTTCTAAAGTACCTTCTTCACCGTTAAAACAATAAGTCCTATATAGTAAACCATTGGTGCAGTATGCATATAATCAGACATACTACATCTGCCTTACCTCCTTCATTGTCATGTGACCCATTTGTTCACGTACTGTTCTAACAACAACTGTTTAAAAAGAATTTAACAACCAGGAAAAATTCTGTAATACGTATGTCACTTACACTTGAAATGTTTATTTTTATATTTTTTAACCTCCACTGTGAACTTATGGAATAGTGTCCATTTAACACTATTTTATACTACTTGTTACTTAGATAGTATGAAAGGACATAATTTTGGTATGTCTCCATCTAACACCTCATTCAATTCATTCATCAGTTTATTGGTTCAGCCTGCAAGCTCTGAACTGGGTGTGTCCAATAAGGGGGCATGTGCAGTGCTGGGGGCGCTCCAGGACAAGTTGAGAATCACTACTTTAAGACATGCAAGTGGAAAAATGTGTTTTCCTAAAGTCAGTATTTTTCCTGTTCATCCTTGTCCATGTTCTGCCTGCTTGTTAAAAGTAGTGGAAGAAATGGACTGAACGGAATATTTGAAAACACATAACATCTTTCCTGATGTGTACATAGCTAGGCAGGCTTAAAAAAAACATTTAAACAGGTCTTTCTATTCTATGTGTGATGCTGGAAAAAACAGTCACAGCTGTCAGATGAGTGTTAAAATAGTCTGTGTTTAAAGGTAAAAAATAAAATATTTTCAATGCTTTACATACATGCATATATACATAAACACACACACTATTCCAAAGTATTTTTCCAACAGTGAGGGGGAGCAATAAAATGAAAGCAAAACTTGAATTTCTGGGTGAACTATCCATTTAACAAGAAATTGTTTCAATTGGTTCTGTTCATACTACACAGCTTTGATTCACACTATGAAAAGGAGTTAGGTGCGGTATGCTCAACACCCATCCAGTCTTTCTGAGCTGGAAAATAACCGAGCCATCCACTGGTGTCCTTCAGCATTTCTAGGAATCAGATACCCTGAGGGGAAATCTCCCTGCTGCAGAACCTCAGCCTGACTCCACACAGCCCTTGACCTCAAACACGTACATCATTTGGTCCACATAAACATAATGTCCCGCTTTGAAAATGTCACCAGCCTCGAGGGTTTCTTGCACGCAACGTATACGACATACAGGCACGATTGGCACGCCTTAAAAGGTTATGTTCCCCATACTCAGCAGAGGGCAGTATATTATCCATCTGATTTTCTCAAGCTTGGAGACATAAAGTTGAAATGATAGCAGACAATAATTACCACAAACAAATAAAACAAAACATAAACAAAATATAACAAATAAACAAAGTACAATTAGTAGTACTGCAACAAAAGCAATGCTACCATATACTTCAATCACTTGGTACATTTTTGAGCCTGCTGAATTTTTTGTAAAGTACAGTAGACAGGGTTTCTAAGATTTCATCCAGTGAACTACTGGAAAATGACATTGTTAAAGTGCAATACTGTGTCGCAGCAAACGATTGGCCCTGATCCAAAGCTAAGCATCTGTCATCAAGTCATGACTAGAAAAATTCCAAATACATCTGATACATCCCAATACGTCAAACACATCCCAATTAACAACATCTGAGGTACAGAAGAACAATGCAATATTTGTGAAGTTTTTCCCTTACGCTTCAGTTGTGTGTGCAAGAGAAGCATGAAGTACCTCCTGTAACTGTGGCTCTTTCTTCTTTGCTGACATGTTCAGAAGTTTCTCCAGTGAGCTGTAGTATTTCTCAGTTTCCTTCTCGTACCTCTTTCTCTCTGCCTGGAAAAGGTGTGATAACACGTAAAATGAAGGAACGTTTTTCTACATTTAAATACAAATATATACTGTGTATTTGTAATAGAACAAGAATTAGTTTGAAATACATTAGTATACGTTCGGCTTTTATTTTCATTTCAAGTCATTTTCAACTCGTTTAATGTAAACAGCTCAAATACAAGAATTATCAACGAAATGAGAAATTCTACGCTTGTACCTTTGCTGAGCCGAGCTGTTCTTTCCGGAACTTCTCTAAAGGCTTCATCAGCGTCTCTGTAATGTTTCTCATCTGTCAAAGACAATGTGAACATCTGATAAATAACATTTGATAGAGGATAATACTAGCTTATATCATGAGCCAAATCACACAAACACTGTTTTAATATAAACCACAGTAAAGATGTTGTTCTTGCATCATCTGCATTCAAACAGTACATGATTTTAGCTTTTTAACCTCACCCTTCTGACGACGACTAAACCTGCACTGAAATTGCACCAGCATAATTCCATATATTCTATATATATACACGCATCAACAATATAAATTATTTTACACATATTACTTTTTTGTTTGGTAAAACTATGTATAGAGGCAAGAAGCTTGGTTTAGATATACAGTATCAATAAAAAAATACAAGCATATTTTTATTTATTAGTTGATTTTGCAGGCTGTCAGGGGGTGAGTGAGCGTATATGATTTTTAAATACACATTTTGCTGTATTTAAATCTTTTCCACAGAACTCTGCAAATATCCCTGCTAAATATGTGCAGAAGAAACGTGAAAAAAATTGTGTAAGCATGATATTATTGTTATTAAGGACATTGTTTGGAAATTATCGATCAAATTTCAAACTTTTTTTCTCAAACAGGTAAAACCTGTATTTCAGTAAAAAACGTTTTTCACAATGTTTGGTATTTTATGAGGCAATAAAATCCATTACCGTGTAAACCTCCAGCCTACAACTACCCACTCTCAGTCTCTGACCCTGTCAGGGCCTGCTGGCCCCGCCCCTTCCATGCATGCCTCCAGTGTGCTCAGGGGCTGGAACATCATTGGCCTGCTGCACTGTTTTGAACAGGGTGGGGCTTCTATCTGAGCTCAAAACAACTGTCGGCTGTTGCACTTTGAATCATGGGCAGAGCCGTCAGCAATCCAATGCTGCATACTACAAACATGACCTATATGTAACACAAGCCCTTCTACACAGCTGGCCACAAATACAACCTTTATTAATTTATTAATTATCCAATAAAACAAACATTCCTCTCATAACGTATGACATGCCAAAACTGCTCATAGATTATTGTGTAATGTATAACGGATTAGTCACTATGCCATAACGGACAAATTTTCTTTTGTGGATTTTCCAACTGTTTTAGAGGTTTTACAAAAATAATACAAAAATAGTACAAAAATAATTAGCTTTAAAAGTTAAACATTCTAAAAACAGACTGTCTTTAACAGTTCTTAATAGACTGAAATGAACAGTTTTAATAGAGCTGTTGCTACTCGGCTGAGGTGACTCAACACAAGCGGTGGTCTTGTGTAATCTCAGGGTCAACACTGTCTGCACAGTCACTGAGCGAGAGGACACAAATAACTGATGGCAATGTAACTCACTTCCTGTGGCCAAGCTGTGACAAACAGCACTATAGAGTGCAGATAAAAAGGGGACTGATGTAGCTTATATGCGTGTGTTTCTGTACAGAGCAGTGACCTTTAATATATCACCAGGGTACAGCCATTGGTAGTGTGTCATCCTGGCCACTTGCATGCAGTGAGACACCAATTCAAAAGCATGCAGGGATTTATGCGACATGGATATCAGATACTGCGTTTAGTGCAAGTCTCAACTGGTTGTGCTCACCATCAGCTCTCTTTGGTCCTCCAGGTTTCTGAGGAAGGAGGAAAACTCTTGTAGGGATTCGTCTAAAAATACACATACACAGACAGGCAGTAAGGTACAATGAACAGAATAGCAATAACACATGCCCAGAAAAATTGGTCTACACATATTGCCATTGTTATTGCCAAAGCTGCCTATCACAAACCAACAGTCATACACACACTCATAACTCCACTGGCCATGAAAATAATTATATGCATGTAAAAAAATGCAAAGAAAATCTTACCAATGCACTTCTCATCGTCGGTTTTGGCATCACCGATGTACTCAAATTTGAACTCACCCAGACACTGAGCAAACTTCCTCTGAGCCAAGGAGAGCTCTGAAAGGTAGAGAGAGGGGAGTCAGTATATATGTATCTATGAGAGTAAGTATCCCTGTCTACAAACAGGGAAATTCCAGCAGTGTGGATGGCTAATCTGGGGCCAGTGTCCACTTTTCAATTCTATTGAAAAAATTTGGAAAGAATTCCATTGATTTTCCATCACATTCATTTACTTATAGAGCGCATGACATTAATCTCTGCAAACCAATTCATGCGGTGACCTTAAACACTCAAAGCACAAAATCCTGCTCCATATCGCTTTGGAAATATTTAAACAAACCCAACCCACACAGTAAATTATTCCTGAAGAACAGCTAAGGAACACCACCCTTTCACAGATATTAGCTGGTGATAATAAAAGTTATGCTCTGCAAACATCCTGCTTGATTCTTGTGTTGGCAAAAGCATCCCAAAGTTAAAGGTGTTGTTTGGAGATACAGTAAAATTTTCATGCACTTTGAAAAGGTGGCCTGGTGCTTTCAATGTGGAAATCATTTCAGTAATGTCTTAATGAAGACAAAAAGCATGAGCCACAGGTCAAACTGCAACTTCCTGTAATAGAAAAATGAACTAATTAACACCGTGCTTAATGACTGAACTTAAAAACAGGTCGGAAAAAGGCACCACTTGGATGCAATTCAAAAATAAAATGAAAACAATAAAACCTGGCATATTAACAAGCTTTTTCTCTTTTTGTTTTTTACTTGGAGTTCGGAAAAGAACATGAGAGTACTTCAGAGGAAGCATATTTCAATTCTGCGGATTCCCAAAGGATGATCCGGATATAAGTGAACTCCGGCTGGGGTCCGTGGGACAGAGCGATGGGGTATTTTAGGATGAACACTATGAGTGGTATCCAGCCCTGCAGTGTCATCAACAGCGACAGCTGGACTCATCCGTGTAAAATGAGCTGGCAGTGCAGCCGACCAATCACATATTCTCTTACTTACTATGGTGCTTTCTAAATTTACTTGCCATGTTTTCCTCACAAATACATCATTTTGTATGATTTTAATTCACTTATAATTCCCATTCATAAAAAAAAACATTTATAATGATTCCATCCAAACATTCAGCCTTGTAACAGTTTAGGAACCAGACCAACTTAAATAATAATATAACCCATATCACTTTCAAGATGGTAATTTTTTTTATTCTTCATTCACAACAGAACTGAATTGATCTAATTAAATAGAACTGAGTGAATAGAAATGTCCTGTCTTACAGAAAAGAGTACTCAAGATTTGTGGATTAAGACCAATGTGAGCTGTGTATGACCCATATTTAATGTACGGCCACAGAGTTACCCATTAAGCTGCTTACTCCACCCTCTTGCCCAGTCCGAGCCAAAAACGCCTGGTCAACTCTTCTGGATGGAGTGAATGTGGATTACTATACAACAAAGCTCAATCATGTGAGTCTGGCAGTGTGAACTTGCTGACTATATACATGTATCAGCCCCATCTCTACACAGAGTGGACTGAGAGGGTCTAAATATAAATGTCAATAATAAACACTACGCTGTGGAACAGAGATATTCATGTTCCAAGGTGTCCAGTCTCTATATACACTTTTCAGACAGACCTATCATGACTCTGACATTGTTAAGCAGTAGTATATGCAGTACTATATGTTTTTGTACAACCCATAAGTCAGAGTGATTCCAACTACCTCCAATTTGTGGAAAGAACCACCCTACCTATAAATTTAAAAAAATAAATACAAACTAAATGGGAAACCCTTCATTTTCCAAACCCTAAATAGTAACCAAGAATAAATAGTGGGCAGTCACTGTTGTCCCCTCTTAGTCATTTTAGTATCCATATAATTTCAACCCAATCAGATCAGACAAAATGAAGACTTCCTTTATGCCGGCATTCCCTGCACATAATAAATTGAGATGTCACTTGAACAATAAGTTCTATTTCTTTTCATATGAAAACAAAACTTGTGTGAGCTAGCCAACATTTTTGTTTGGTGCTCCAATCTGCAATATCTAAATCCAACTTTAAAAGCAAATCTTGTAAAAGGAAACTGCACTTAGCCTTAAAATAATCTAATTAGGTTAAATAATTTTGTCTTGTATGTAAATAATTTGTGGTCTGAGAACAGATCCTTGATTTGGATCCGACCACACACTGGTGGCCTCTGCTATAGGAAAATGAGTTAAAAAACTCCTGCCTATTTCAATTGTATGGTATCTGGTCTGATAATTCTGCTAACTGTGTAGTATAGGTTGATATCTATATACTTGACGACAGTAAAGTATATAGACGGCAACTTCTAAGATAAGCAGTTCTCACAGCAACTGCTTATCTATAGTCAACATCTGTCCACTGATGCTTTCGGATTTATGTCACTGTGTGCAAGGCAGGTTTCACACCTAGTCCTAAATGGAAGGTGGTGGGTTGGTGAGGGCAAATAGCATCAAGTGGGCACAGCCTGTTAGAAGTTCTGGCAGCTTGGGCAGCTTGTGACATTCTGGACTAAGTCGGCTTATTGTTTGTTGAGCTTACAGCCTGACTTAAAATAGAAGCAACAGGAAACATTTTTTTCTTTCTTCTGTATGTGTGTAAGGTAGGCATCACTCTTTAAATATAAAAGACGTGGCTGTGGAAGTTCCCACAACATGCAATTGGTAGAGGGATTATTGCGAAATTAATTGCACCATGAAGTACGTAACAGGATCAGACTGTGGCTTAACTGAATTCTGGTTACATTTTTATTTGTATGAATCTGGAATGTAAAAGTTAAGTAGGAAGAGAAACATCTTTAAACAGTCTTTTAGGAATGTTATACCCTCTATTTATCAAGTGGCTTTCAACTGGTATTCGCTCTAGGACCCAGAGTTTACACTGAACAAGTGATGGCCCAACAAATTACCGAAACTGTGTATCGCACAAAAGTAAACAAAATGTCTTAAAATCACACATCAAAATATTTTACATATTAAATACAATAATAAAAGCATGAATTTAGATTAATAGTCAATAATTTACCATACAAACAAACAATGCCAATTATAATTCACAATTACTGCATTTAAAGGGGTCCTAATATGTGTTTTCGCTTTTTCAGTGTTTAGTTAGTGTGTAATGTTGTGATGCATGTTTGAGCATGTTTAAATGTTTAAAAAAAACAGAAATTGTTTTTTAAGAACCACAACAAATAGCTACAAATGGGTTGGTGATGTCACAAACCCCAAAAATGGCAAAGACTGGAAACAGAGATGTTGTAAAATGTAAAAAACAAATTTTTAACATGAGTAAGCATAGCATACCCCAAAAACAAAATTAAGAGCATATTAGGGCCTCTTTAAAGGCGCATTCCTAAGAAATGCTGTTGATATTTGAAAATGTAAAATGAACACCAAACAAACACACCCCTCCCTTCATTACTCCGCCCTCAACACACAGACCGCCCTCACACACAGAGCTGACATCTAGCAAATATTCACAAAATTGTTTCTTTGGGTTTCTTAGTAATCGATTACGGCACCTTCAGTGAATTCTTTGCCATCAACAAAACAGCTATTGTATAGGGTGCCTACTTATTTTGTTATTGTAACTATTTATGATTATAGTTAGCTCTTGCGTGTAGCATTGTTGTGCCCCTGCTGTCTTCTGTCTTCTATATACAACAAAGTTTTCTAACCTCCTATCTACAACATAGCGGGACAGGTTAACTAGGTAAAGTCAACATAACGAACGTACCACACAGGCCGGTAGTTCGAGAAATTTGAGAAGTGGTCTACCCCATATGCTCTGGTGTCAACGCTGACCAAGCAGTGCATTACGCATTCCTTGTAATGTGCACACACACTGAAAGGTCAGAGACCAGAAACTGATTAATGCCATTGAGTTCTGCTGCTCACTCACGAAGAACACATGAAGCACTGATTTACTTTGGAAGGAATTTGGCTGACGGGGTCTTCGAATGTGCAATCAGAAAGGTCATATGTAAGAGTTATGGAAAAATCATGAAGGCGTGCAGACATTTTCTCCAGAAATTCTCAACTCAATCCAAGGGAATTCCTTTAACAGTAAAGCCTTAAAAACACAATGGAAAAACAACACACCCTGGATACAACAACACACCCTGGTCAGTGGTTCTGACCCAAGCATAATATTTTGTCAAATTGAAGGCTGTATACGATTATCTGTATGAAGCGCATATGTCATATCTAGGTCTAGATTGAAACTGTGGACATTTTTCACATTGCTGGTTTTGCTTTGACATCGACTCTATGACATAAAGCTTGAAGTTGTAGCAAAAAGGCACCAGGAAACCGACCACTTTGTCGCATCAACCTACGTATTATGGGAATATAAATACAGGTTTGGTGCTTAATTATCAAAACAGAAGCACTGGAAGAGACTTGCGTTTAAGCTTCAAACACAAAGGCATATATTTAAAGTGACAGTATGTTTTGAAATGAGAGCGCGGCCACATATCCCGATGTATGAACTACAGGACAGCCATCTTTGATTTAAAAATCAATCCAACAGACCGTATTCAGGGTATTTAATGAGAAATGAATAGAAACTATCACTACTGTGATATTCATTCTACAAGGCTGTCCTTATGTCTTAAGTCACATCAATTACTGTATATTGATCCCTCACAGCCGTGTGTTATTTACATCAAATACAGCATCTACTTTAAATAAGGTCCATGTGGCCTTTATGCAACACCACAATGAGCCATTTCACATGGGTCCCATAGTCTGCTTTATCAGAGACCAAACCTCAGTGTTTCTGGTGTTGGTAAAACATTATAGTCCTCCCTGCAGCTTTTAAGCACACGAAGGTTTCTGTACTCGCAATGAGGTAAAATGAGACAGCCTAAAAAGTTTTCCCTGACATTCAGCTTTAAAGACAGCAGAGCAGGACACACACACACGCACACACACACACACACTAACACACACACACACTAACACACTGTAAAGGACACAGTCTCAGCCTAAATTGCGTAACAGTGTTACTCAGTGTCTGGTTACACATACATTTCTTTGCCAGACACACCTCTCACACTTCATTGTAGTTTGTGCACCGTTTGGAGCCTTGTGTTGTTGAACATAGGCAATCATCGGTAGGGAAACTTGGCTGAGTAATTAATTAGTCTTGGGTTTAAATTTTAATAGCTTCTATTCTCAGATATTGTGTCTTTTTAGGCTTTTTCACAACATCGGGTGTGCAGCACAGTTATCACACAAAATACCTCAAAGCACTCGTAGCTAATCCCACTATGACAGACCTACATTCGGTCAAGATTTGTGGTTTATCTTAGTTCATCTAGTGTATGTCACTGAACCCAGGAAACCAGAATGGAAAATGCAGGAAAATGCCCCTCCTATTGCTTATCACAGGAAGTCACATTTTAAAAACATCTGTACAGTAAATCGGCACAAGCAATACCGTACTGAAGAACTGGCAGCAGGAGACATTAATAATTTGATGTCCCCAGTGATGTTTCCAATTAACAAAAACACTTATTCTTCCACATGGCTTTTAGCAGTCAAACTGCCTGAACCCATGAACTAAAGACACACACCCAGTCTGAATGTTAATCACAGCAGTCCTTCCTATGCCCTGTGATCCAATAAGTAATGAGCAGTGAGACAAGCTGCATGGTACGTTGTCATTTAGCAGATGCCTATTATCTCAAGCAATTTACAGTAATGGTACAGTACGGTCTTTCTGAAATAACCTTTGTGTTCTTGATGCCAGGGCAAGAGAATCATGGACTGCCACGAAATGTAAATGTGAAAGTAGCTTATTTATCACTTCAACATATACCAAAGCAACTGTACATTTAGTATGTTACTGTGTAACAGAACGAGGGCTTGGTCATGAACAAACTACAGTGCACTTTGTTTATTTCATAGCATGTAAGTAAGAAATGACAATGAACCGACTTTGAACTTTATACTGAAACCAAATCATTTCCGATTTTAAAATCATCTAGAAAGGATCTAATAATCCTGTTGATTAAGGTTTCGTGAGTAGCCCGGTTTGGATTTAGGCACTTTCACAAAGAAATCATTGTTGGGTCATGTACTAAATGCAAAACAGAAAGTCCGTTTGGGAAAGTGATGTCACTCACAATGGTGTTCTGATTGGACCCACATGTGCGCTTTAGCTCAGGGAGTGAAAGGGAATCAAGGCTCAGTGTGCCTCTTGCAATAGGCAAGTAAACTTTGAATTAGCTGGAGTGAGTTCAAGTAACTGGAATTTATCAGGATTTAAGGGCAGGATTTAAACACTGATTCAGAATAAGCTTTGATCATTAAAAACTAACTAGCATAAAACCCCAGCAGTATTAACCATTAAACGTGCATTTAAAAGATCTATCCATCTATCTATCTTTTTATCTATCCATCCATCTATCCATCTGGGTTAGGGGACGTTTGTTAGGCCATGAGGGTACCGTGGGTGGTGTTTCGCAGTTCTTGAGTTCGGAATATCATTACACCCTTCTTTCTGTCTGTCTGTCTGTCAGTCATTCTCTTCTGTCTGTCTGTCTGTCTCCATCTAGTTTTAATTGTCTGTTAAAATAAGCAAATCGAATGAATACATACAACATTGATAAAAACACTTTAAACCAAGCTGCCGGCTGGCCATGACAGTGAAACTCCTGGGTCAGAAAAATCTGAATAAACACCAGTGTAATCTTAATGTTCAGCACAGACATTCTCCAGCACCCTCAACAAAGTCCATTTAAGGCATGCTGGAAGAAATGCTGGAAATGTGCAAGATCTCCCTTATGAACACAAGAGGCCCATCTATGCAGTCATGAAGTTACAGCCATTGTTTACTCTAACATCTGAGTTTTCTTTATAAGGCTAAACAATGAGTACAGGTTATGAGAGCCACAATGTGAAGTGGTTGTATAATGAAAGCATGCAAAGGGATGTGGAGCATAAAAGTGAAAGTGACATATTTGTCAGGTATGGTAACCCACACACAGTTAGTGGGCAGTGGACAGCACTGCTGCACCCAGGGAGCAATTGGGGGTTAAAAGCCTTGCTCAAGGGCACTTCAGTTGCTACCACTGCCAGCACTGGAATCAAACCAGCAACCTTCTGATTACAAGTGTGGATTTAAGGGAAGGTTCAGGTCAAGCCCATTCTGACCTACTGTTTATGGGCAATCCCAAACACACTCAAACGGAGTGTTAACCAATCTTATGATGACACGTTCCATGTTCTTCAGGTACACATTGTGTCAAATTGGTGCGCTTTCTTTGTAGCCTTCTGAACAGTGGTATAAAATCCAGGACTTTGAAATCATCTACTATGAAATACATGTGATCGACATTATGTACCAATAAAAGCTTATAAACCTTAATTTCTGATTTACAGTACTGACAAATTAGGACTAATTAAATGTAATTAAACAGATACAAAGATACACAAGTGAAAGAGTGAGAGAGAATAATTAATAGCAAGCGACAGACAAACAACAATTTATGTTGTAAATAATAACTATAGAATGTATCTAAATTGAGCAGCAGATTATAAAGCAATTGCATGAACTTGCATAACTAATAAAAGGGACAGAGAAATGTCACTGAAAGTAATTATAATCCAATTTTATTGGCCCCTGTCAAATCAGATAATTCCATCTGAAGACAAGATGATCTTTTACACTTGATCCGTCAATTCGATGCTGCGTTTTAATCTTTAAATATGTTCAGAACTGTCCAATGTGTTCTCCAAAGCAACTTCATTGTAACAATTACCACATGCAACATTTGCAGTTACATTTAAGAATTGTGCCTTCATATTGCAGCTCTGATGTGACATTGAGGGCACAGCTAACCATCACACTAAATTACCAAAGGAACTATGTTGTCATGCCCATCTCTTTCCCTGATCTTTCCTGTTCTACTTAGTGATCTTTTCCAGACCTTTCTACTTCTTGCTCAACCTCTCTTTCCTTGTCTCTCCTTTGGCCTCTTTAGGCTTAGTTTAATAAGCACTGAATTTTTTGTTTCAGGCAAAGCAATGACATCACTGTCTACCCTTTGGGCTTGGTTTCCAGCATTGATTCCTGAACACGTTGGAGTAATCTGTATTTCCGCGGAATACTATTGGAGATGTTTAGTCATTCCAGGGCTGCGATAGGTCTTCATGCAGAACTGAGGTAGGATAAAAAGTCTTTGTTTATGAATACTTTATTTTGTTTTTTGTGAGGAGAATTAAAGGAAGGAATGATAGTGTAGTTTCGTAAGAAAGTTGAATAACACACCCTAATTCAGCAGAATGAACTGATCTGAGGGCTCTGCAAAGCATGAACAGCGAAACAAGAAGGAGAGATAAAATGCTCTTGGGGTCATTAACCAGTCATGGTGATGATGTTGCATGAACACCACCAACAGCAAAACATGCGTATAATATAGCACAGACCTATCAACATAACACGTGAGGTCATGGCTTGCATTTTTCACCTACAAAGCAAACCTTCCCCTTGCATGAGCTCATATCCACATTAATTCTCTTTTAACGAAATATTATGATGATGCTTGTTGGCAGACAATGTATTGAGATTACTAGAAAATTGTTGGCAATTTGAATCCTTGGCAACAGTTAAAACAATGTAAAATGTGATGTGTAGAGAGTGGAAAACTTAATCATTTTAAAATGGTTATGAATTGAAAAAACAAATTTCCTTGATCTTTTGACATATCATTGTCCTATAAAAAACATTTAGCAAGTTTCAGAACTCAAAACTTCCTTGTTAGTCCAGAAACAGCTTTTAATAAACCAAGCTGCCAAAACGGTTTGTGTCATATTTCGTCTCAGTATGATGTCATAGTGCAGCGAGAGAGGAGAATCAATGCCTGCTTCTACGTCACCGCCTCCTTAGGACCACCCACCATTTTCCACACGTAATAGGTGGTAAGACACAAACACAGGATTACTCACTCAAACAACAAAATAACAGAGAGCTCTCAGAGTATTACAAGATTGTTGTGCGGTGGCAAGTTGTGGAAATGTCTTTGCATTGCATTCAGTGTGAATAGGGCTGGGCGGTATGACGTTATATATTGTTACCGCGGAATGAAATGTGTACCGTTAAAGAATTTTTTATTCCGTGTATACCGCGAAATGTAAATAAGTGGGCGTGGCCAACTCACGTGCAGCACGCGTGA